>ML796104.1:212404-236631 GCA_009831015.1 Picea engelmannii
CGCCAGTGTATTAAACATATGTATACACATCGGTATATGTTTAATGTGTTGTTACGAAATCAAAAATGTTTTGTTTACAATTTTTTATATTCATGTAGTGCTCTATAAATTAATAGAAGCACCAGTGTCTCATTATTGTTTATTAGGCAATGTCGAACCCATGAACAAATTTAAAACATGATGCTTTTGGTATTAAAAATGATATTATTTTCATTTTAAACTCAACGGTGTTGTTGATAGGATCATGCACAATAGTGCATTATTCATGTACAATGTGCACTAATAACTGCAAAAGTGTTATTTTAAAATAAAACTAATAGTGGCATGGTTTTGGATCTAATGCAATGAGTGGTCTCATTGGAATGAATACTAAATACCCCATATACAAGGAAATCCTAGGAAAATATATTCCTTAAAAAAAATCTCATTGTGAAATATAGAGAGGGAAACCAAGAAAAACAACATGAAAGTTAGAGCTTCCAATACTAAAATTAAATATGAAACCCTTTTATTTTTTTGAGAATGCACTGAAAATTGTTTGAATCAAATAGGGGAAAGATTGAGATGATCAATAGAATGAAATCATGTACCTGAAATTTCTCCTCTACAAATTTGTATGTAACCTATGGTCATCCATTACAAATTTGGCTCTTCAAAAAAAATCTACCCACTCCAAAGTCTTTGTTGGTAAATCTCTCTTGCACAAATCTCCCCTCTAAATTTTGACAAAATAATGAAATAATGACTAGGATTTTTATTTATAAACACATACATTTAAAAAAATAAAATTTCCGCTCATTTTTTCATTGGATATTTGGCATATTAATCATAAACATGTGCATAGTTTTTTTTTTAACTTATTTTTTCGGCGATCTATATAGTTTATAGTGCAACAGTGTGCTTTTTACATAAAAACACACTGACAAACAATTTAGTTGACAAAGTACAAATGAAAACCTCCACAATTAATGTTTTGTGGAGGTTTTTCTTTGCAAAGGCAAAAACAGAGGTCACTTTTCGATGCCTCTCATAATTTAGTGCATGGACTCGATCCATTTCCACTCCCTCAACACTTTGGCTCGCATATCCTTCTATGTAGTCCAATTGAATTTCTCCAAGATATTGTCCTTTTCATTCTTGTAGCCATAATAGTTGGTGCCATTTTGCTTATAAATATCATACCTAGACCTCCCCTTCTTCACCTGAAGGGGCTTATTGAATAACTCTTTGACGTCGGGGAGGTATTTCATAGCCCTAAAGTATATGTAATTGGAGCCCTTTCTGATGGAACTAGGAACATCAACTTCATTCCCTTCCAAGTCTTTCATCTTGGCCCCTACTTTGGCATAATTAGGACCACTAAGATCTACAATCCAAGCTTTTGAATGCCCCGTTTACCTGATCAGTAAGAAACAAACCCTGATGGATGTCTTAATTATAATACTCTATCAACCTCAAGAATGACCTAAGGCCCATACTATATATATAATAGAAATTAAGAAGCACATTTGGAAAAAAAAATCATGATCCATAAGCTTCACCAAGATACCTTATTGTTGAATATTAAAAATTACCTTGACCTCGACCTACTCATCCATGAGATCCTCACTCATGTATTTACTAAGAATCTCTTGTTTTTTCTTCTCCATAACCATGTGCTCGATCTCTTTCTCATCTGAAAGGGTAGCATGGGTAATAAACTCTCTTACTCTTTGTTGTTGGTTCGCCTTGTGTTTCTCTCTCATTTCTTCCACCACATCCTCCTCTTCCTCGAACAAGGTTGGCTTAATGGTAGCAACCTCCCCACTCTTGACCATAAACTTGTCCTCCCTCTTGATAGAATCAATCCACTACCACTCCCTCAATTATTTGGTTCGCATCTTTACTTCCATAGGCCACTCAAATTTCTCCAAGATATTCTCCTTGTCATCCCTATAGCCATAATAATTAGCATCAATTTGATTGTAAATATCATACCTAGATGTCCTCCTCTTCGCCTCAAGGGGGATTATAGAATATCTCTTTGATGCCATGGAATAATGTTTCAGCCCCAGGTTATCTATAACTGAGGCCCTTTCTAGGGGAACCAGGCCCATCAACCTTATTTCCTTCCAAGTTCATCATATTGGCCCCTACTTTGGCATAATTAGGACCACCAAGATCTACGATCTGAGCTTCTTGGTTCCCCTTTTCCCTAATTAGCTTATTGATTTCATCATTGAAGTCTCAGAGGCATTGTTCGTTGAGTCTTGGGTTCTGAATCTCCATGACCTTCCATCCAATCTCTCAGATTATCTATTGCCTCCATTTGTCTACCTCTATGAGATCGCGACACTCTAAGGCTAGGAATGAACACCTTTCTTTGGGCTTCTTTTAATTTGTAGAGGAAAGAAAGTAGGTCACTCTTCGGTGCCTCTCATTTATAAGCACATACATTTAGAAAAATAAAGTCCTTGCTCATTTTTTCGTTGTATATTTCAGTGCGCTATATAGTTTAAACCGCACCAATGCATTTATTACATAAAAATGCATCGATAAACAATTTAATTGACAAAATATAGATTAAAACCTCCTCAATTAAATTTTGTAGAGGTTTTTCTTTGTGGAGATAAAAATAGAGGTCACTCTTCGGTGCCTTTCATAGTTTATCACACCATTGCATTTTGTATATATGAATGCACCAGGGCATCAGAAAATAATTAAGCACACCGATAACTTTTAAAATCCATCCAAAATTCTATTTGAAGTTAGATTGTTGTATGCTTCCCAAACGTTCTTTTAATATTTTATTCATGTATTGATGATGGGTTTGGCTCAAGTGCAAGGGGAAAAGGTTATAATATCAAAAGGTCAATTCTTCAGATTTCATCTCATTCCATACCATTCCAAGTTCTTCAAGTTCTCCTTTACCTTTTGCAGTAAGTCTAGATTTTATTTATAATTCATTTATCTGATTGAATTTATGTTATGTTTGCATGTGCAATTGAATAATTGTTCATTGAATTTTGCAAGATCATGATTCAGGATCAATTTTGGATGTGCAAGATATTCCACCAGCCCAAAAAATATGCAAGCTCTTATTAGGAGAAAAATATTACATGTATATGTTTTATGAAAATGGACAACCACTTTACCCTACCAATTGTAACATGCCATCTTCCAACAACCAACCTAGGTCAATGTTATTACACCGTGAATTGTATCTCTTTTATGACACCCTAGCAGTATGTGATTTTTCAAAATGTAAAGAGTTGGAGGATAACCCTCGACATGTCACATTGTCCCATTATATTAATGATTGACTACCCAAAGTTGATGGCCTAATACGTCCCATTGTGATCAAGAACCCAATAGGTGATATAGAAAAAAATAAGAACACTTCTGTATGCTCCTTTTTTTTTTTAAGTTGGAATCTAGATCAACTAAGTTTCATCATAAATTGACCATCATGACTCCTTCTGTTGAGTCAATGGAGAGTTCTGGTGAGCCAAAGTATGATATCAATACTACCCAAAACATCTCTACTAAGAGATCCAAAAATTTGTATGAGCTGAGAAAAAAAAATTCCAAGTACACACCAAAGTTAGTTCAATTGTTGGAAGGTAGCGATGACTTCCATATTCATATCCCTCTCCAAAGTAAATAACAAACCTTTTAAAATCAATCTTTGTATGGCGCTTGGTTGTCTTCAATGAATGTTCCCGATGTTGAACCAAATTTTGTTTTTGTGGTCATAGTTATATGATTTCCAAGTCTAAAATAGATGCTGCAAATATTAGGTTGTTCATCTTTTCACATGTATCCTTTCCTTCCAAACAATCAGTAGAACTTATTCCATTTTGTGGTCCTCTTTATAATCAGTATGATTACTTGAATATTGTCAAATGCAAACATAACATTTCTATGTATAATATGTGCATGAATAGTTATGCTTCTATAAACTTTAACAAGAAAAACTTGTTATATATCGATGGTCATCCATGAACTCATTGGAACATTGCAAGGTTCATAAATAGTTATAGGTCCTCATTATTTAGTGAAAAGTGTTCCTTTGAGGCATACAGATTTGTTGTTGTGCATGCAATACGTAGTTTGGCTCCTGGTGATGATTTTTTAATAAAATCTAACTTGTGTAGACCACCAACCGCTCGTCAAAAATCCTTGCATTGGATCTACCTTTAAATGTCCCCTTGGGGTGTAAGAAAAATATGAATGAATAATTATATTTTTGGATTTTCAATGGAAAAAATGTAAATGTATTTTTAATTCAACATTTTTTTTATAAGTGGTTGTTTTCATGTTTTTGATAAAATGTTTGAACACACTAATTGCATTATGTTACTAATATTATCCATCTAATGATCAATACTTTTACAATCAGGATTTTGATGATGAGAAACTTGTCTACCATCTATTGCTACACCCCACTATGATGTCAAATCAAGAAAATGGTATTAAACAAACACAACTTGGAGAGGAAGCATACCAAGTATGGTTGAATCAACCACCTATTCAATTCCCACTACATCCTAAGTCACCAATCCAAAACCTCTACAGTAACACTAGTTATTCACATGTTTGGGAAGAAGGAAATGATATAGAGGTTGGTATGGATGATTTTTTATGGGATACCCAAGCCATGGAGGGAATGTTGTTACATTCATTCCAGCAAAACAAACTAGGGGATGGCATTGATATTGTTGATACCTTCTTCGAAATCCTAAAATATGCTTCCACCACCCCTCTCTTTGGACATGGGTCAAGGTCTACCCAACTAGGGACAAAAATGTTACTATACAACTTGAAATTAATGTATGGTATGTTAGACATGTGTTTCTCGACACTTTTGAGATAACTAACCATTAAGTCCCCTATCTTTTTAAGGAAACTTGTCGCACAATGAAGGAAGAAAATGGATGATTTTATGCATGCTTAATGACAATGTACATTTTTATTTCCCACTAATTGTGGGTTACTCAAAGATAAGGTACTTCGAAGTGATATTGTCCATATCGAGAGTTGTGAAAAGGAAAACAAAAAAGTTGAAAAGGTTGGGTGTTGAGTACATATCATACCACACATGTCTAAATGATTGTATTCTATATAGAGACAAATATATGCACAAAGAGATATGTCTAGAATGTGGGAATGATAGGTGAAAAAATAAAAATAAATAAGGGTAAGGTGCATGGTCCTCCTCATAAGATATTGAGGCACATGCCTATAATTCCAAGGATTCAAAGGATCGTTTGTTGCAAATAATTATTCGTGTTGCAGGGGTGGCATGCCTCACATAGAAGTGAGTCGGGAGTTATGTGAATCCTAGTAGATTCAATAGCCATGAAGCATATAGAGAATACATGGCCTAATAAAATCAAGGATGAAGTACAGAACCTACAATTGTGCATAGCCATGGATGGAGTTAACTCGTATTCCCTCCAAAACACCAACTATTATTTTTAGCTAGAGGTAGTTATCAATAACAATATCAATCCATGGTTGTTTGTGAAGAATGAACATCTTATGCTCCCTCCTTTAGTCTTGGGTAGAAGATAAGTGAAATGAATGGATGTATACCTCCAACCATTCATCGATGAATTTAAGAAATTATGGGAAGGGATACATGTATATGATGTATTAAGACTCATCCCAATGGAGATGTCATTTACATTGTATGGCATATGTGCATACACCCCGCATAATTATCTAGGACTAGGATTTTTCTCTGGTAAGCTTGTTGATTGATTTTTTTATATATTTAATTTTATTTTCCATACTTAATTTGGTGCAACTATATTTTTTCCACTAATGTGTTCTGTATACAATAGCATCGCATGTATTATGCTCGCTCCAATAGTCCTAGGTAGAAGATAAGTGAAGAAAATGGATGTCTACCTCCAACCATTGATCTATAAATTTAAGCAGTTATGGGTAGGGATACATGTATATGATGTATTAAGACCCATCCCAATGGAGACATATTTTAAATTCTATGGAATATGTGCGCACACCATGCATGATTATTGAGGACTAGGAGTTTTCTCTCATAACCATGTTGATTGATTTTTTTTATCTGTAATGTTATTTTCCATACTTAATTTGGTGTGACTATCTTATTTACACTAATGTTCTATGTATACAATAACATCGTAGGTATTGTAACAAAAGGGTATCATGGATGTAAATTTTGTGGATCTTCTATAAATGTTAGTTGGTCCAACCACCTATGAAATCCAGTGTATGACTACTCAAGGGTATTCCTCCCAAAAGACCACCCTTATAGAAGAGTTGCATCTACTTTCAATGGTAAACCAGAGAGAACTCGAAGACTTGAAATAATCACACCGACATATTGGATTAGGGAATATGACACAACAAAGGAGAAGGAAATGGAAAAATTGTTTGATTCAAATGGGGAACCTATGTTTGATGATCCTAAATTTTTTGACACCTACGTTGAGAAAATGCCCATTGGGATGAAAAGGAAATTTGTATTTTATGAGCTTCCATATTGGGAGAATATTAAGAGTGACCACTTACTATATCCCATGCATATATTCAAAAATGTTTCATCTTCTTTATGAAGGCACATATCATCAAATAAAAGTGACACAATGGATATTAGGAGAGGTGTTATTTATTTGAATACTAAATAGATACATTGGCCAAGAAAAGAAAGAAAAGGAGAGGTTGGTCCCTCTTGGTCTTTTAAAGAAGGTGATGTCCCATGGATTTTGAAGAAAGGTGATCTTTCTATGGTGAAGGATTTTATATTGGGTGTAAAGGAACCTTCTTTATATGGGCCAACTCTATGAGGTTGCTTCATTGTAGAAGGGAATTTTCTGAGGTTGAAATTGCATGACCATATAAACATTCTAAGGGTATGTATGTCGAATACATGATTATTCTTTTATTGTGTAGGTAAAAATATACTATGCACTCACACTTTTATGTAAATTAACAATGTGTGTGTTTATTTTGTAGTGTCATTATCATTTTCTCATGTGTGTTTGTGTGAACCATGACTTACCCCAAGACCTGTGACATGCCATATCGAAATTATATGCATTTGTACATTGGATCACATCAAAGGAGATTCATATGGACAGAGATAGATGATATTGTTTATATGTTTGAAAAGTAACCTCCCATGAGTTTTATGGACTTGCAAGCCCATCTTCTAATTCACCTATTGGATGGGGTTGAATTATTTGGGGTTCTTGCATGTCATTGGATGTTCTTCTTAGAGAGGTACATGAAAAAATTGAAGGGGTTTGTTTGATAAAGGGAAAAACTAGAGGGCTCTATGGTGAACGGGTACATAGTATACAATTCATTCTATTATGCCAATGAATACATCAAGCAAATTGATGACACAACAAGGGTAGTAGTTTGGGATGACGAGCGGGATGAGAAAAAAAGTGAAGGGGATCTACTCCAAACGAACAGAAAAAGACACATGATAAAGAGTAAGTCGCTTATATTTTTCTCAAATTTGTACAGAGAAATTGTTTACACTGAAGTTGAAAATATATATTTGATAACATATTAATCATTTTGAATTCGTGTGTACATCAGCAAATTTAGAAATTGATGCCATCAATAAATTTGTTCTTTACAATGAAAAGACAACGCAAGCATGGGTCACGTTGTATGAAGATAAAAGAATGAAATGGGATAGGCAATTGAATGGTAGAAGCATGCCTTATCCTAGTCATTTAGTAGAAAATATGCCAAAAATTTGTCCCAACAGTTGGGTGGCTAACCAAATCATAGAGAAACATGGTGTGTTTGATCGTTACCCACGTGGAGAAGAGTTGGATGCACTAAACACACGGATCAAGTGCAACAAATATGTAATAACCTCTCTAAGTACCACGTTCAATTTATAATATTACACATTTGAATTGCAACATGTATTATGATTTTATTAATGCTTCGGTTATTAGACATATGACATCGTCCTTTGTTCACATTTTTACATGTGAATTTGTTCCCTTCTATGTGGGAATATGGACATAATTTTCACACTAAGGATGTCGATGATAGACACATCACACAAGATTGTGGAGTGCAAGTCGAGTTTGACCAATCTAGTCATGCTAGCCATCCTGATCAAAACCTAATAGAGGGAAAGTTAGGTTACATTGGAAACATACAAGAGATCATGCAAGTGGATTTCTCATCTTTTCAATGTGTTATTTTTAGTTGCAAGTGGTGGGATACCTTCAACCAAAGAAATATAAAGGATTAGCATGGCTATGGGCTAATATGTATTAACTCTAAGAAAATGTGGGTTGAAACTAAGGAGCCTTGTATTTTCTCAAAACCCTACAGCCAAATGTTTTTTTACCCAAATGTGTTGGATGGGGATTGGTTGTTCACATTGAAACATGAAACCATCATATAACTCATGGATAGTTAACACACTTTAAAAAAAATGTGGCAATTGATAACAAAATCACCAAAACATTATAGTTCATGCTAATGCAACAATAAAATCCTTTTGTGTATTGTGAATATATCGATGCATCTATACCCATGTTAGATACAATCATTACTTCAAAGATGGGGTCTAAGTCCTATAACATCTACACAGGGACTTTTGTTTATGTTAAGAGTATATTTTCTGGATTAAACTGTGTTTATTTTATTAATTGAGTTTTATTAATATTTTTTAAATTTTTAAATATCAATATAAAATCAATTTAATTTAATATTCTTTTAACCTTAAGAAATTAATTATTTTCTTCACTAACCAAATCTAATACTTACATTTCCTTATGAGGAGATTCATAAAGTTGGTGGTAGAGCAAAAAATCATAAATTCATTTAAAGCAAATTGTGTATATTAAAATTCATTATTATTAATGGTTTCATTTTCATATTTAATAATTTAAATTTAATTAATTATATTTTTTAAATAACAAAAATTGTTAAATATAACTATTATAAATTTAATTATGAACATGTATTATAACTTTATCATTAAAATAAATGAAAAATAACATTTCATAAGAGTAATTATTCAAATTAATTTGTTCATTCATTAACCAAGCCCAATATGTGCATACATTTTAATACAACGAAATATAATACTTAACATACTTTTTTAATAGAATATTCATAAAGTTGGGAATAGAGTTAAAAATTGTAAAACCATTTCATCGTAAGTGTATAGGTTAAAATTTATTATTATATATTCTTTATATTTAATAATTTAAACTTTAACTGAGTGGGCCTAATGGTTAAGAACATGTGTTTCCTCTTAAGAGGTCACTGGTTCAAATCTAGAGGGGGGTAGGGTATGTATACCTTCGTAGACTTTACCAGACAAATCGTTGGACAGAGGGGGGTCCCTTGTCCCACAAACAAGGGGGTCTCATACACCAATTTGGTGTGTTGGCTTGGTCGTGACCTTAAAAAATAGATTATTATTATTATTATTATTATATAGTTAAAAAACATAGAGATTATCTATTATATGCACAAAAAGTTTCAACAGTTATGGGGGATCTGCCAGAATGGAAACGAGATTCAAACCTCGGCCAAAATATTCGAGTTTTCAAGTCATAATCACCCAATCTAAAAGAGAAAAATAACAGTGTTTTCCAGATTTTTGATCAAGATTACTAAAGGCTATACTAGTCGAGCTAAAACCAAGGACGGACTAATTAGTGTCAATTTCATAACTAGCTAGAGACAAAATAAAAAGGTCTCCAAGAGACCACACAAAGAAAAACATGTTAGCCTTGTGCATCCTTCCTAGGTTGTGTGATAGTTGGCTTTGTCTTGCCATCCTTATCCAACACCAACTCGTCCACCTAATCCTCGTCAAAATCAATTGGATAGTTCTTTGAACCCGAAGGGCTTGGGGTCCCCTCCTCTTCCTCATGATTATCGGGCCTCTACAAAGCAGGAGAGACCTTAAACCGAATACCATAATGGGAGTGGCAGAACAACTCAAATTTTCCCTCCAGAATGTGAATAACATGCAGAAGGTATGCCTGCTCCATCCTGGCCCTGTGCATATCCTGCCCCACCATGGCATTAACTTTACAATAAGTCTCTACAATTTTAAAATAATTTGTTTCCCTTGTTCTAGATTAGAAGGGGTCCTCCACCCAACCTTCTACCTCCTATAACACTTCTTTTTCCGACATATTCAAGCGTTGTTCTTGAACCCTCTCCTCAACCTCATGTGTTGCCTTCTTTTCCTCTATGGAGCATAGCTCAATGAACATTTTCCCTTCCTCCCATGCCTCTCTGGTTGCTCACATGTTAGCCACTATCCCCAAGAAGTGGAAGCTTCCTAGTCATGCTTCCCTCCATGCTTGACTCTTTAAGATGAGCCTCTTAGAGAGGCGACTCCACTTAGAACCTTGTGTCCACTACAAATACCCACGATCCAAACTAACTTCTTCAACAAATATACTCCCACTCCATTGTTGGTCGGGCCAATAAATAAACCAAGACCATGCTTGAATACATACTAGTTCACCCAAACAATGCCATCACCCATGGGTTAGCTATGAATATGAAGTTCCTCTCTGGTGTCTACCTCTCTAAACCTAAACACCCACAGGTGCACCATCATAATCCCACCACTCCTACCCACCAACATCTCTTAATAATGGCATCGTATCACCCTCCACTTCTCCTTCTTACCTTTCGACATGCTTGACCATGAAAGTTGTATACCATGTCCATATCTTGGGCTTGACCGAATAATTTTTTTCATCATGTCGCACGATCTGCACCACCCCACCCTCATAACTTCAATCGTTTTGAGTCGTTCCAGAGGTACTTGACACTATCTCCCATGTCCAACCAAGTGTATGTTGCAAGACAATGATCACGTCGAGCGACAGTGCTACCGTGTGTGTTTGAGCCATCTCGATGGCTTGCACCCCATCCGAGAAAAAATACATTTAATATATTATAATAGTTTCAAATAATACAATATAATAGTTGAATAATATAAATTAATGAAATATTTGAAAAATAAAATATAATAATTGTGATTTTAGTAAAATATTATATTATAGCTTTGTATTGTAATATTTGAATAATAAAAATTAATAAAATAACATTATTATTACATCATTACTATTATCAGTGAATAATTATATCATAATGTTAGTGAATAATTATATCATAACAATATTATTACAATATATGAAAAAGATATAATTATTCATATCACAATCATTTCACTTATCATATTTATGTATTTTTGTTTGTAAACATGTTTAATCAACATATTGTATCTTGTTGGACAACAAACAATTCACTTTGAAGAAGAGTTAAACATTGTATGGCATTAATGGTTATAATTTTTTGCAATCACATTCCAAATTAAATGATTTCATAAAACCAAAGTTAAACATTATATGGAAACTCTAAATTTAAATGAGTTATACATTTCAAAGTTAATTTGAAAACAGATAAATCATTAATAATTTTAATTATTAGCATACTCATAATACATTTTATAAATCAAACAACAACAACATCAATGTGATATGAAAAACATAATGTACACTAGTGATAACAGTATCAATATGCATGTCAAATATACATCTCATCAAAATTAATTAACATGTCATATATACATCTCAATTCATATATACAACAATCAATATACATGTCAAGTACCACTACTAGCTAGGTCCACCATTAGAACCAGAGGCATTAGTGCCTCTACTACCAAAGGTAGAGAGTATATAAATACCCATGTCATATAAAAATGATGAAAGTAGAGTTTGATATATCTCTCCGCCATGATCATGAGGAGGAGGAGGATCAGTGGATGGTGCAGTTGGTGACAGATGTGGAGGAGGAGGAGGAGGATCAGTGGATGGTGCAGTTGGTGACACATGTGGATGAGGAGGAGGAGGACTAGTTGGTGGAGGGGATGTCGGTTGGTCTAGTGGAGGACCAAGTGTTACAACCTTATTTTCCACTCTAGGGTCTCATGAAGGATGCATTGATGATGTTATGTTTAGACACACTCTTTTGCCTTGGTTTCAGTTATTTTTTAGGATGGTCTCTATTGAACCCACTATTAGGGCATGATCGTTCGCTACTAAAGAGATTTTCAACATGCAAATGGTCGCTAGTTGCATTATTGTTGGCTCGTGACTTCCTTTGTAGCCTTCTAGAATTGGTGAATTTCGATGAGATTGACGCTAGATGAGTTGGCTATCTCATGGAAGGAGCTTGGGAACTCTCAATTCATTCAATTTCACTAAGTTCTAGAGATATAGAATCCTCTCCTAGCCTCCTCCACCAATATATATAAGGAATGTGTTTCCATGGGAAAGAGGAGGAAGAATCATTCACATGTACATGATGGTGGATTTCCAAAGGAGCTTCTCCATAGAGTTCAGCCTTTAGATAAGGTTTTCCTTTCTTGAGTGATGGTTTAGGAGGAGAAAGAGAAAGGGTCAAAGGAACATCTCTTTCATGACTCAAGGTATGATTATTTGATTGTTGTATTTCTCTTTATTCATTAATATAGATCTATGGTTTTCCCCTATCCACATTGTTGAATTCAATTGTACAAGATATATTTGATCACTCCTTGAGTAGATCAGAATAGATCCAAAGTATAATTTAATATCCTAACACTTGTAGGAATTGTATATTGGTGTTTTTTTGTCGCTTGTGTGCAAGAATAAGATTGCAATAGTGGGAGATGGATCTTCGGAATTGTGTCGGATAGGACATATGATGGCAATCGTTGTTTAAGAGGTATTCCATTCTTTCCCTTAGTGTAAAAGGAAAATAATTTATTTATATATAGGGAAAATTATATAGAAGTATAACCCCACTATCTGTCTTGGATCGAGGGAAGATCCAAGGGAGGTCTTGCTTATACATAGGCAAGATTTATTTACAACAAAATTGGCGACTCCACTAGGGAGGAATCTTTGATTATTCTCTAGTTTTCTTTCCACCTTGATTTTTAGTTCTTTGAAACATCTAAGTAGTCTATTATCTTCCCTACCACTTCGTCAAAGAGTAGATCTATCATATTTGGGTCAGATCTTGTATTTTTTCAAAAACATTGTAGATCATCATGCCTGATTAGTCCATACTAGAGCAACCAGTCGCGGGCAACATAATTTTTGGTTCTCGACCCCTACAGATGGTTGCTAAGTTGCATACCTACTCGATCATGACTACACATGTAGGTGGTTGTTTTGTTGAGTTTTCTTATTTTTCTTGATCAGATATGAATGTGTCTGGTCTTGTAATCTTGTTAGGAGTCTGAGAACCTAGATCCTCTCTCTAATTGAGCCTCCTTTTCCCATTTGTATTTGAAATGAAGTTGAGGTTTATTGAGTGTTTTTTATTGGGATTGCTTGTTTGCATGTGTTATTTGACTAGTGAAGTGTTGACCTAGAAAACATACCCAACAAGTCTTTCCAGATCTGGCAGTGGGTTTTCCCCTTGTGCATCTAGTTTGCAAGTGCCTTTGTGCATCTAGTTTGCATTGTTAGATCATCTTGTAGAATTTGGGTTTGATTCTAGTAGTGACATTAGAGTGTACTTTGATGCATCATTGCCAATATCCTATAGCCCTTACTTTTTTTCTGGTTTTTGGTTTGCAAAACTGCTTTCTTGATTAATTTAAGAAAAAATTTGCATTTTCATAGAAGAAAAAAAAGTGTGCTTGCATGATGATTTTGAGCATTTGAAGAAAGAAAGTGCATCATTATGTTTGGTTGAAATTATCTTGTTAGTCTCTTGGCTTGTATTGCATGGTCGATGTGTGTTTGTGAGGATGTTTATGCTTTTGTAAAACTTGGAAAGAAAGGTCATCCTCCCTTCCTTAGCTAGCATTCATTGAAATTGAAAGAATTGCATCATTGAATTTTCATTATTTGCATTGATTTGGATTGGAAAGAGTCAAGAATACCGCTAAAAGTTTCATTCATCTCCCATACTTAATAACAACCATAAGAAAATAATTTCCAATTTAAAATCAATTAGAATATTTTTCTTGATAGCACACCAATATTATCTAGGACTTAGGGCCTTGGTGTAGGTTTGGAGAGCAAACTCTCCAAGGCCACCAAAAGGAAACCTATAAGTCATGAAAGAGAGAACAAATCCATTGTTACACTATGTGTTTCAGGAGCTTTCTCTAACACAGGAGTATAACACGAGGTTGTATTAGGAAAAGTATGGTGATTTCCCCTCTATTTTTTTTAGTTTTTTCTAGACTGCTTCGACTACTATGTATACATGGGTTTCAGAGGTGCCACGCCTCCCTGAGAGGTAATGCTTCTTGAGGCTTCAGGATTTGTTACCCTTCCCTTACGTTTGGTCAAACCTTCAACTATTCTCCCAGTCACTGAGTGTGAGGTGGTAACCTTAGTAGCTTATCCTAGGTATCTACAGAGCTTACTATAGGTGAGAAGTTCATGTGGTACTTGGGGTAGACATCCAATCCTTGTTTTAGTTCCCCCGGAGGGTTCCTACATTAATAAAGGGTACTTGCATTGGTCAGGGTTGTTATGTGAGTGTTATCTCAATTGTTCATTTCACCTTCACTACCTAATCTTTGGGGACTTGACATCCCTAAGAGGGTTATTTTTTGAAAGGCCCCCTTAGCCATTGGGTTGCTTGTTGTCAGTATAGATTTGTTAGGGGTGTTCTCTTTGGTTCTGAGTCTACATTGGCCTTAGTATGATTTCTATTTTTGTTTTAACGCATATCACTCACCATGGTTGAACAATCGCGTTGCTGGTCCCATCGACAATGAGGACTTTCACCTATTACAGAGGCACAACCTCCTCTTAAGTGGCACAAGCTAGGTGACCAAGAATTTGAAGAGACTGACAAACGGTATGAGGGGAGTAACTCCTTGGAATTCGAAGTGGTTGATGAGAGTCTACCACCTTATTTTAACCCTCCTTTGATTGGTCCTCACGACCCTGTACTTGTACAGGTTAGAGATATTTTTAGTGAGACCCCTTCTTTGTTTAGTGATCCTCACATAATAACCATTCCCAAGTGTTTCATCCAATGTGGTTGAGACTTCAATCCCATTGACAAGTTTTATAGGGGGGATTCTAGTGATGTCCATCTTTCCTTCCCTTAGTTTCATTGTACCTACACCTTCTTTGCCCATTTCTTCAGGTGTGTCCATTTGGGGTATGTCGATCGTGTCTATTTTTCCTTACGTAAGTATACCTACGACTCCTACACTCATTTCATCAGTCATGATTCCCACATATGGATCCTCTTCCAGTAGGGGGGCAAGCCTTGGTTTCATCATAGGAGGTGGAATTCCTTCTGCATCCACCATTCTTATAAGAAATCAGGTAATGTCGAGTGTTCATTTTCCTTTCATTTGGAATATACCCAGCGGGTTTGGAACTGTTCCTATTCAATCTAGGGGCAACACTATTTCTGGGGGATTTAATATCTCATGGGCTAGCACACCATTTCCTAGGAGCTCTATTCCTTTCGTGCATACCATTTTTCCTGGGGGAAACTTTATGCAATGGGGTGGTTATCCTTTCATCCATACATTTGGTCTTGGGGGGGGGGGGGGGATTCCCTAGGGTTAGTTTTGGTCTAGGAGGCATTTTTCCTTTAGGGTCTATGTTCACTCTTAGAGGTAATCCCTTGGGAGGTATGTACGCTCCTAGAAGCAGTAATGTTTCAGGGAGTCCTTTCATCCCCGAGGGTAATACTCTTGGGAGTGCCTCCATCCATGGGGGAAATAACCTTTTTGGAACACTGAATCACTCCAAAAACACCAACATGGGGGGACCTCAAGGTTCATTTGGGTCTCCAAATGCTTCATCCACTTCCCAATATTCATTTTCCCATACACCATTTCCTTTCTTGGTGAAGTTAGACTTTCTTGATCTATCATGTTTGACAAATGATGCCATCATCCATGACTCTTTATGGTTGGCCATACCTGTGAAGTTACCATCATACATGCCTAAGTTTGATCAAAAGTCAAGAGAAGACCCATCCACACATATTATGATTTATCATCTGTAGTGTTAATCCAAATATTTGATGGTTGATAGTATACAGTTGCATGTTTTCCATCGATCCTTGACTAGAAGTGTCACCAAATGGTACATATAACTAAAGGGTGCTTCCTTTGATAGTTTCAATAACTTGGATATGGTGTTTTTGACGCATTTTCAGTTGCTTATATGGTATGATATAGGAAAATATTTATTGACATATTTGCATCAAAATACTTCCACGCACATTTCTGATCATATTCATGAGTGGAGACGATGACGCAAAATGATCAAAAACCAAATTCCTGACCAACTCCTCATGGTGTGGTTCTTTGAATCTCTCTTTCCACCCATTCCCAAGGATGTTGCTATGGCAGGGGCGACTACCAAAGAGCATTCCATATTACATGCCCAACACTTATATCTGATCTACTCTCAGTATGGCACCCTATACAATATCATCTCGCATGTTCCTAGGCCAACAACATATCCAAGAAAACCAAACCTTGGAACATGTGCCAATGGTGTGGTGGGTTCTATTTCCAATGCCTCTCTGGGACAATTAGTTGATCAAATGGGTCAATTGAATATCTCTTCAAACCCATCGGTTGATGAACTTTTTGATAAAACTAACTAGGCCCCCACTTAGACCTATGAGGTGAAATCGATGTAATCCATGTTACCGGAGAATCCTTGGCAACCTAGAGGAAAGAAGAAGAATAAAAATAAAAACTATAATATTGAGTGTGAGACTTCTTAGACCCAAAAAAATCAAGGGGATGCACAAAAGAGAATAAAAATAGTTGGTTCCCCTGCACAATCTGTGGTGAGGACCATCCTACTCACCAGTGTCCTACGAAGGATGAGATTCATTAATGCTTGGCATAGAAGAAGGCCTCCTAGCATCCTTATTTCTTAACCCATCCTTGCCCCCCAGCCTCAACAAATATTTGCATCAAATCATGCCACTCTTCCTGGGGGCATGGTAGGTACCCCTCAGTATGAGGGGTCATCCTCGAATGCCACAATATTTATGTGTGATCATATGGTCAATATCCAAACTCGAGCTCCCAATTACGACACTCCCAAGATTACACCTGACACATAGGAGCCAACCTCTTCTTCCCTTCCTGGTGGCTCTCTCTAGATCGAGAATCCATCCCTTGAGACATTTCTTCAGCCCCCAAAGGGTGTTCTTCAACACACAACACATAATCCAAATGCATGGGCTGCCCACAACTACAGTATCATGGAAGACCTAGCCTAGGCACCATGTGCCATGTCTACTTTAGGAGTTCTCCAAAGCTACCCCACACAATGGAAAACTTTGTTATCGACGACAAGTAGGGTTGATCCCTCAGATTCAATCCTAATTACCTTTTATTCAAACCAAATTCATCATAGGATTTCCCACCAAATCGTTTTTCATATTAAGTGAGAGTAAATGAAAAAAACATCCTTCACATTATGGTTGATGAAGGAGCCTCGACTTGCATTATGTCCATTGTTTGTTGGAAATATCTTGGCTCTTTGAAACTCGATACATATAACACTATGTTTAAATACTTCGACTGACAAATGTTTCAGCCTCATGATATCATCACTACACTGTCAATTGAGCTAGGTTGTAAGTCTGTCTTCATTGCGGTAAAGGTAGTTGATGCATCACTTGAGTATAATCTACTACTCGTGCATGCTTGGTTCTATGAGATGACAATAGTCATCTCATTTATATTTGAGGTATCATGCTTCCCTCATCATGGGAAAAAAATTACGATCAATCAACTTGTGTTTTGTACCCAAGACCTTAGATCCAATGTCGGTTCAAACATACCCTTTGTTAGTGATTCCCATAGTTCTTACAAGAGTGTTTTTGTCAGGATGTTCAAAGACTCTTCGTTGATGGGAAAATTCCCTCTTCCCCCACCACTTCCATATACAATTTTTTCTCCAATCAACGTGATATATTTGTTTACCAATGGATCCCTCAAGTCTTTGGATCCTTGGGTAGTTCCTCATCCAAAGGAGGTTGAGTCTTATGGAGCCAGTGTTTTTCTCACAGTAGTCGATATTTCCTACCAGGTGATCTAATCATAATTTGTTGCACTTGATCCAGATCTCCAACAGGATGTGGAGTCCTATTAGTATATGAGGCCTACTTGTTCCATCAATCCTCTTCTTGATCCAAATGACTTCCCAAATCTAGATTTTCCTTCTTATGAGACCACCATGAAGGTCATGGCTTCACTTGATAGGATATGGGATGATATGCACCATGGAACATCATTTATTCTTGATTTGTAAGTTAGAGGATGACATTTCAAATCATATTACCCCCTATATTTTTCAATGGTACCAATCTCCCATCTTGACTAAAGATGTATTTTCAGAAGGGAACTTGGCCAACATCTCAAAAACCATTGCCATTAACATTTCCTTGAAACGAGGTGCCATGGATAAGATCATGATAGGTTTTGATTGTTATCCTCATGAAATTGCACTTTACATAGCCATATTTAAATAATTATGTGATGTTTTTTCTTGGTTGTATGAAGAAATGCCTAGAATTGACCCTCAGATTGTTGAGCAAGAAATTAAAACATACGATGGATCTAAGCCTATTCGAAAAAAGATTCATCCTTTCAACCCAAAGAAATTTGTTTCCATCAAGGTAGAGGTAGAGAAACTTCTTTGTGCCCAGTTTATTTATCCCATTCCCTTGACTAAATGGGTATATGATCATGTTCTGGTTGCTAAGAAATAGGGAATCATTAGGTTATACATAGATTATAGAGATTTAAACAAAGCCTATCCTAAGTATAATTCCTAAGGATAATTATCCTACCCCATTCATTGATCAAATTATCGTTGAATGTGTCGAGAGTGAAATATTCTCATTCATGGATGGTTTCTCCAGCTATAATCAAATCTAAATAAAACTAGAATATCAAAACAATATTTCCTTCATTTGTCCTAGGGGTACTTTTGCTTATACAAAGTTGTCATTTGGTATTAAAAATGTTGGGGATATATTCTAGTGGGCCATGTCATATGCATTTCATGACATCAAAATATTATAGAGGCATACTTAGACGATTTGATTGCTTGTTCCAAACAACAGACAGATCATTTGAATCACTTTTGGGCCATTTTCACCTAATTGTGTTACTATAATATTCATTTAAACCCACATAAATGCATATTTTGTGTGGTCTTTGGGCGTCCACTAGGATTCATCGTATCCAAGTATGGGATTATGTTTGATCCCTTCAAGGTTGAGGTGATTGTCAACTTTCCTCCTCCTTGAACTATGAGCCAACTCCAAAGTTTGCAAGGGAAGACAAACTTCTTCCATTAATTCATTGTCAATTCTGCCAAGATTACCAAAGGTTTTATGCTCTTATTGAAAAAAGGTGTAGCTTTTATTTGGGATGACCAAGCCCACGATCATTCAATGTGTTGAAGAAGGCCTTGATGTCAACTCCCTTACTAAAACCTCTTGATTATGGTTGGGACGTTTTTCTCTATCTCCAAGCCTCTCAATCCACCATAGGTATGGTGCTCTTCCAAGAAGATGATGCACAAAATGGACATGTCATCTACTATCTTAGAAAAGGACTTGTCGATCTACATATTTGATACTCTCACGTCAAAAAATTGGCCTTGGAAGCTATCTGTGGTGTCCAAATTTTATGGCACTGCATACGCTTGTGGAAGACCATTATTGTCTCTCATGCCAACCCAATGTAGCACATATTGAGTCGTAAAATCATTGGGGGAAAGTACTCAAATTGGATCGTTATCTTACAAGAGTTTGACCTAAAGTTTGTTTCTTCGAAGTCTAAGAAATATTTGGCTTTCGTTGATTTGTGGTCTGATGTTCCCCGAATCAATGAAGAACCCATGGCCACTGACTCTTTCCTTGATGATTTTTTATTCCTCACTGACTTGTATGACCCCTAGTATGAACATGTCCTTGTGTATCTCCAAACCTAGTGTTTGTGTTCTCAGTTATCCCATGATGAGTGATACAATATACACCATTAGGATAGACCCTACCTTATTATCGATGACACTCTTTATTGTGGCGGGGTTGATTTGATATTGCATCGATGTCTTCTCCACAAGGAAGCTAAGGGAATCCTGAATGACTACCATGTTGGATCATGTGGTGGTCACCTCTATGGGTTAGCCACTTCCCAAAATATTTTGTGGCATGATACTTTTGGCCCACAATATTCAAAGATTGTATGCATGTTTTCAAGGAGTGTCACCCCTATCAGATCTTTACTTGGAAAATGTGTGCACATCCTACTCTATTACATCCTATGGTTGTTGTTGGTCCCTTCACCAAATGGGGAATTGATTTCATGACTTTTAAGCCTACCTCGGTTAATGGCCATGGGTACACTATCATGGTCATTAAATACTTCATAAAGTGGGTTGAGTCCTTGCCTATTTTTTCTAAGGATGGAACCATTGTTGCTCTATTTGTATTATATCATATCATTGCCCAGTTCAGAGTACCTATGACTATTGTGACAGACCATGGGTCTCATTTTCGTAACAAGATGATGACCTAACTAGCTGCTAGGTTGGGTTTTAGGCATTCTAAATCAACACCCTATTATCCTCAAGATAATGGCCAAGTCAAAGCCATCAATCATGTCCTGAAAACTATGATCTAGAGGATGCTAGGGAAACACAAGACTAACTGGCCCCTTATGTTATTTCCAGCATTGTGGGCCTATCGAAACTCAACCAAGACTCCCACTAGGTTTACATTGTTCCAACTTGTGCATGGTCTATAGGTAGTCCTCCCAATTGAATGTGAAATCCAATCTTTGAAGCTAGATGTCGAACTTTTTCTCAATACCTTCACCGAGGAAGAACGTCTCTTATATTTGGCCTGAATTCATGAACAAAATTGTGATGCTACATTGGCCAATGAGACTCATAAGAAGCGCATAAAATCCCAATATGAAAAATCGGTTCAACCTCATTATTTTTTTAAGGGTGATTTGGTTTTGTTCTAGGAACAAAACCATGATATGTTAGGAGCAGGTAAGTTTGAACCCCTTTGGCATGGACCAAGTTTTCCCCCAGTTTGTAATTATGACTATGACTTAATATTGTTGTGAGTCATGATGTGGATATTTGAAACTTTGCATGTAATGTACATATGTTTTTATTTAATAAAGAAGGGCCAAACAATTGAGTAAGGTGTGAAGCACTAGTACAGACCATGATACCATGAGTGGAAACTAGTGAGGGGATTAGAGATTACTTTTCTTACCAAAATAGTTAACCTTCAAGTAGATATCCTTAGTGCCTTAATTCATTTAAAGTATATTACCTCTCTTTTTATGTATCAAAAGAAGTCAGTTAATGACGAGAGGGAGTAGTAATACCCTCCATGAAGGTACAGGGGAAAATGGTTGGATCAGTTGAAGACTATCATCCAAAAGTACAGTAAAGTACCACCTTGTTTTGGGGGATAATCCTCTGAGGCTTCAGACAAAAGAAAGAGAGAAAAATCAGGAGGAGAGAAGGAAATTTCGAGAGAAAAGAGAAGTGAACAAGTTTTTCACAAGGGGAAGAGAGAAGAGAGATCGGAGGAAGAGGGGGAGCTGGGAAGTGAGTTGGTTTTTGGATTTGAATAGAAAAAAACCTAGACCTAACTTGAACATAGAGGACTGTGAATGTGATGCTTTCTAGGCTAGGAATTGGCACTAAGAGGGGAGGGCATTGAGGGACTGCAAAGGCGATGAAGGGACTCTCTTTTTTTAGTAGATTCATGGTGGCCCTGGTCTTGGTGGGTAGAGGGATTCTTATTATGGCTATCAATGAAGGAGAATGGCCTTCATGCCCAACCTAATATTGATTGATAGAAACATGAGTTTCCATATTGGTACATGGTCTGGCATGGGGGTGGTATGTTGTAGAAAGTTTAAGTGCACTAGAGCCTACGTTTGGGTGGAAAAGAACCCACCTTATTTGGTTTTCCCAGCCATTACTTTTGAACAAAAAGTGTGTGTGTGTATATATATATATATATACTCAATTGGTTTCATGTTTGTTTCATTTGAAAAGTTTCCATGCTTGTGTAATTAGGGAACCATATGGTTTTGAGTATAACTTAAGAGAGGAGGAATGCATGTATGACCTTTGGTCCTTTTATGCATTTATTTTCGTTACTGATGATTATCTCTTTGAAATTTGTAATAAATAGAATTAATATGCACCTTATACTCCTTGGATGTTCAATAATGTACTCTCTGATCAATTTTCATAAATTAGATACGTTGTCAACGCCTATGGCTGAGAACCCATCTCTAGAAACTTGCATGGAATTCATGGTTGTGTAATTCCCTGTATGTTGGAAAAATTGCATGTTGGGTTATCTATATTTGATTTCATATGTCGATGACCTGAATTTGATGGTTAGAATCTATGAGAAAGACAAAGAACTGAGTGAATAGTTTATTACTTAGAGAGATTATTAATTTTCCATGAATTTCCATCTTTTAAGTCTTGGCAATGACCAAGCTCTATTTAGAGGTTTGTCCTGTACAACATCTGGGATTCAAAGTTGGGGATCCGAGTAATGGATTTTCCCCTTTGTTCCTTTTCCAAACACACCTTAGTCTGGAAGTATTGAAACTCAAGGTTGGTGGATCCTGCTAAAACCCTAGATTTTCTTTTATTTCAATATTTATGGGCATGGAGTTTAAGTGGAGAACCCTGAATTTAGTGAGGTCATGCTGACGGGAAGGTCCATGTGGGGATGACATGGAATCCATGTAACTAGTTACGTTGTGAAGATCAATTGGTAGAGGTTGTCAGTGATGCCATGGTGGCAAGCCATGGGGATTGATACGAATGGTGGAACAGTGCAGCGGCGCTATAAGTTTCAAGGCGAAAAGGGTAGATTCCAAGTGGGATAGACACTCCATTGTGACTTGGAGACATGTGTGAAAAATTCCTCAAGTGAAGTGGGAATGGAATCTGACTTGGAAGTATCAGTTGGAGTGATGAAATCAAGTGATTCACCTAAGTGTCAAGAGTCATTATTGACCATTCATCGGAATGTAGAGAGTCAATATTGATTGTTCATTAAAACATCGAGAGTAAATCTCAACCATCCACAAGAAAATCGAGTGTCAAAGAGATCCTGAGACACAACATAAGGTTAATCCTAAAAGCACGAGTCTGCAAGCCTATTGGAATGCATGTTTCGAGAAAAAACCATGAGGCTTGGTAGTGTGACACCCCAAAGGAATAATCCATGAGGCACAAGACTAAAAGAATGAGAGCCATTGATTAGCGGTTGATCTCAATCATTAAAGCTATCAGGGTCTAGTAATACTCATTAATCGTCACACAATTTGAGGATCCACATAGATATGGTCCATTGATCAGCTCGGATGTCCACCATCCAATCCATCAGATGACCACATTTCCTCATGAGGGATAGGTGCAGAAGAGAATGTTGCGTCATCTTGTTGAGATAGCATGCCATGTTGGCATGTCGTATTCCATATTGGCATGTTGTATGCCACATTGGCATGTTGTCTCAGGGGACACATCAGCAAGGGAAAACGATTCAAAGGATAACATGTGGAAATCGGGTATAGGTGGGACCCACAATTGTCAATGGAAAAGGTCGATAAGGATCAACCAAATGCTAAGATTAACTATTGAGTGTCCATCGAGCGTCGATATTTTATTCTAACCATCCATTGGATATAGATGGTCGAGAAGTATTTATGAATAAGTGAACCCAAACGAATGAACCTGATAGATTTGCGAGTTTTGGATTTTGGGAATAATCATGAAATTATCTAGGTCGATATTCCAATGGGTTGATTTTGTTGGGCAGAGTCCAGTGGAGGGAGTTCGACAATGTTGTGGAATTTGGGTTTTGGTAGGATTTGTGAGTAAGTCAATTTGAATTTTTGATGGAAAAGCCTGAAAGTGAAAGTATGATAGTGTTATGAACTTTAGGTTTCAGAAGGAATGTGAATATGTTAAATTGTCATCCAAATGGAAAATATCGAACACAAATGTTTGATAGTGTTGCGGATTGCAGATTTCGAGAGGAAACCATGACTTGGTAAGTTGTCCTATCTGACAAATATTTTTCAATAGAGAAATCTCAATAGTTTTTCGGGCTTTGAAGCCCGAAAATCTGTGTCGAAGGTTTTAATAGTGTTAGAAAAA
>ML796105.1:0-15158 GCA_009831015.1 Picea engelmannii
TTAGGGTTAGGGTTTTTGACAAAGGTTGTAATGGATATAAGCTTATAAATAGTATAAATAATAACCTAGGAGGTCTAGATAGGGTTTCTGTCTATTTAGTTTTTATTAAGTGGCTAAATACTATTGATAATTGTGGTTGAAAGCTGTTGAGTTGTAGAATAGTCGAGTAACGGTAGATTTTGAGGGTTAGACCACATGATGGGGAGCATGTTGTGATATATTCCTCCTCACAAGGGTTTCTTAACCTCATCAGGATTGTATGAGTGAATATGTAATGCGCCTAATATCTCAGGTGAGACTGCGCGTGAATATGTAATGTGCGTGATTGTAACCTCATCAAAGATATCTCGGGTGAGACTGTGTTGTGTGCTCTACGCGCAGCATTTCCTTCTAGTTTACCAGGAGGGATCATAGTTTTAGAGGGTTTTGTTGGAAACCTGTTCATATATAAACCTGGGTCAACCCAAGAAGAAGTAGAAGGGAGATCTAAGCCAACAGTTTCGATTTATGAACATACCTCACCATTTTGACAAAATCGAAATTGATTATGCTCCCAATTTTTTTATAAAAGTGGGAGGAGAACCCATCCGGTCACGAGGTTTTATCAGATTCCATTTGTTGGATGGATTTGAAAACTTATTATTCCTCCACAGGAGCAGAGATCTCTTCATTTTCTTATGGGTTGATGATTGGAGGGATATGAGCCAACAATTGAGAGATATGTTATGAATGAGTAGATTGTGGCTCATAATACAAAATATTAAATTGTTCATGGGGTATTCACTTAGTGAACCTATGACATAGCACCTACATTTATGGGATATTAAATAATACCCCTAATTTCACTATATAGTGATAAATACCTCCCAAAATCATTTTTTTGAACCCCCCTTGCATTACATCTTTCCAATAAAAGAAACCCCTATTTTTACAAGATACCCATTTGTATACCCCCCAATACCTATAAACCTCTTAAGACCCCAAATCCCCCCCCCAATACCTACAATATATTGACTGTATTTTTCACAATTAAAAAAAAAAACTTTATGAACGAACATGATAAAATATTCGTCAACAAGGTGAAGCCCTCGTGAAAATGTTGGAAAGTTGTCTCTTTGATCTAGGAAAAGGACGAACTAATTGTTCCATATGTTGTCACTATCTCTTAGACATTATTTTTCCACATGCAAGGTTTGTCCTGTCTGT
Organism: Picea engelmannii; assembly: GCA_009831015.1. Lineage (NCBI taxonomy): Eukaryota > Viridiplantae > Streptophyta > Pinopsida > Pinales > Pinaceae > Picea > Picea engelmannii. The sequence continues at coordinate 1,207 of ML796105.1, forward strand.
GGAAAAACTTGGTGTTCTTGTCCCCTACTTTGAACCACGGGCTCTAATATTTTAATCACCAGGTTTATTTCTCAGATCTAAGAGTGCTATGATATTTTTGAAAATCCTACTACTATTTTTGCGTTAGTTCCCCTATAACATGCTCATGTTCCATATTCTTCTGAAATGACTCAACTTTATTTAATAGGGTGGCGATTGTAGACATGGAGACTTATTAAAAAAATTGGCGCATTCCTTTAGGGAAGCTTTTTTCTTTTTTTTTTTCAGTTTCTTCTCCCAAATGTGTACGAGGGAGCCCAATATCCAAGAGCTCCAAGTCTTGTAAATTAAATTGGATAAAGAGGGATCAAGGGCCCAAAGGGGGTTGAATCTGAAGGGAATCAACCCTAGGTCCTCTAATTCAATCATAATATGAGAGATAGGTTGATGATCTGAACCTCCCCATAGGAGAATAAACGAAGATATGGAAAGGTTTCCATCTAGGAAAGTTACTTACCATGAATATGTATAGGCATGTTGCGATATGTCTTGGACCAAGATGCCTATTTTTCCAAGTGAATCTACAATTATTTGGTTTTATATATGAGAGGTCCATGAAATATATGAGGTCCTCTATTTGTTAACTCAATGGGTCTCTGACTAAACTGCCTATTTTCTTTTCTTTGGGGTGTAAATTTGTGTTGAATTATCTAACTATGATGTAGTTGGGGTGCACGCTCGAACCCTGAAGGGAAAGAATTGAGGCCCAACATGATTATTTTTCATGCAAGTGGTTCAACATATAAACATTGACTATTGAGATTAATTCCCCTATCACCGCGTGGGAGAGGTTGACAAGGAGCCAATGTTGAGTTGACTAACTACTTTCAAGACAGAGACTCACAGGGTTCCAGAGCATACAAAGGCCACCAAAAGAACATATGGATATAACTGTGATTCCTTGAATGGCTTTCCAAAATTTATAACTTTGAAGGAGAACATCAGCTTTCTTCAACTTGGTTTCCTGGAGAAGTAGAACCTCAGGCTTTTCCTACCTTAATAATGACCTGACTAGGTCATATTTAGTAAGGCTCCCAAGGCCCCTACAATTCCAAGAAAGAACCTTCATTACTTATGAGCGGATTTAGGGATCCCTCCCTTGGAGGAATTGGGACCACTATGCGCTCGAGGTCATCTAGCTTCTCTAATGACAACCCTATCTAGAGTTTCTTTTGTTCCTCATTCTTTTTCTTCGTTAGCTTTTGTTTCATGTCTCCACTAGTTTGACTTATTACCTCCTTCATTTGTTGGATCCTTGAGGGTCGAATCCTTTTATGAGTCTTCTCTATAATATGAAGAGGATCTGTCACCATGAAGGATAAAGAGGGGATTAGAAAGAGAAGGGGGGGACTCCTGGGGAATCAGAGGATCTTTTATAGAGAAGATAACCCATGTGATATTTTATGGAGGAGATAACACTATCAGGGGAGGGGAAGTAGGTCGGGGGGACCTCTCCCTCGGGGGGGCTTGGGTATCCACCTGAGCTGCGATAGGGGGGTATTCCTAGGTTGGGTTCTCTTCATTGACAACAATAGATTCATATCGGTTTGTGTTGGAACTAGAGTCACTAGGTCCCTTACCTAAGGAATTGGGATGAAAATTTGTTGTGGGTTTCCCCTACCTTAGATGAGATCCATTTTTTGGCACTTGTTTGTGATTCTTAGGCTAATATCACTGCTCATTGGTGTTTGGAGATTCCTGCTCCGAGGCTATTTTAGGGAATTTTTTGGAGAATTGGTCGTATTCGTGACAACTTTTTCACTTTAATGGAAGTTTTTCATAATTTACCTGTTCCAAATATGTCCAGTTGTCCAATGTTAGTTGGATGGCCTAAAGGAGGCCCTTTTACAAGTCTAATTCAACACAGATGCAGGAACATGCTTGTATTCCATCTCAGGGTTATTCCCTATCAATGTATTTTCCCAACAAATTGTCAATGGCTCTCACTGTCTCATCATTCCAAAAATGCAATGGGAGATAAGTCTTACCCAAAATGGAACGAAAGATATGATATCATTTTCAAGATTGAAATCAGGGGTCCATATGTTTAAGTACATACTTCGTGAACCCATGAAATATGGTCCACTATGAAAAATCAAGTCTCGATATTCTTTTTCCTCAAAGAGGAAAGAAAAGGAACCCCTACCACAAAAGGCATGAAAGAGGTGACCCTTGATGAGGGGTTTCCAATTTTGGTTGATCCACATAGCCATGGCCCAAGGGGATGACCAAATACCTTTGAATTGCTCGATCAAGCCATTTTCCGAGAACTTAAGAGTGAGACTTATGGAGGAACCTTGATGGACTAGAACCTTGTGGATTTCATCTAGTTTCTTTACAAACTAGGAAAGTGCATACTTGACGAACTTGCTTAGGGAGGCAAGTAGAGCAGAGAAAATTACAACATCAAGGGGAGGGGGGAGACCTACCACTTCTTAGCACCCAAATTTTTGGGTTAATTTTTATACACGCACACCAAGGGATCATTGCACACCCATTTTATAATTTTTGCACGCACCTAAGTAAGTGCACGATGATTTCCATGAAGTGTGCATCAGACCAGGTTTTGTCAACAAAGCGTAGAACATAAAGACTACCAAATGCGTGTCGGTCTGATTTTTTTAAGTTACGATGGAAACCAAGAAGATTCTTGCTGGAAGCAAGAAAGGAAACATCTGAATATCTCCCTGAATTATTAGTGCCATCAGCATACGAAGACGTGGGGAAACCAAAAGAGGAGTTGATTAGGCAGTTAAGATTTCCACTGATGCATAAAGTATACATGGAGTGCTTGTAGGTACATGAAGCATGTGAGGTAGTTGGATCAGACAAGCGAGTGGAGTAGATAAGAAAGGGAGAATGATCCCAAACAATGAAGGTTATAATAAGGATCTTTAAGCTCATATAGATAGTTGGATATTGTCTTAAGGAGTTTATGAGAATCTATTCAGCTAGTCTAAGAGTTTCAAGTTAGCTACCAACGTCAAGCTCCTCCTGAGCCTGCTATAGTATTGTAATGTGTTTGAATATATTCCTACATTTTGATATGTATGAGTCCTAAAGCAAGGTGAATGGTGAATTCTATGTATTTCCCTTGTTCATATTATGATGATATGAGATTCCATGGCTGTCATAGGCTACTATTCAATAGAATGTATAGATCTGTTGTGATGAAATACTTCCAGTAATGAATATATGGAAGGTCCAATCTATTATGTATATGTTAGGAGTGAGTTGGATGTGTACTATTTTCATTCTTAGTCCTTAAGGAAGTATTAGATTTGAGTTATATGGATGCCAATTAAAGTAGTGTTTAGTATGTTTAATGTTTAATCCTTCATCATCGACACAAGACCCTATGGTCTCTGTGATCCTCTCTGCATCTTGGGTGATACTTTCCTCATCCTTGGCTAAGGATTGATATTTCAGTGCTTTGGGGTTTTGTTGGACATGCTCTACACAAACCCTAGGTCTAAACCTCCCATGTGTTAGGAAGGTTGTTTCATGCACAAGCATGAACTGAAACAACAACTAACAACCCAAAAAATGGTTCTGTTGTTGGGACCTAAAGTCTTGTTGAAATTGATGGAGGAAAAGAGAAATGTGGTGGCATCCTTTTAAGGAGGAGATTCAAGACTGGATAGAAGCAAAAGAGGAAGAGTTTTCCCTACAAGATACGCAAGGATTACGGGTGAACGGGAAGGAATGGAGGGACCGATACATTTAATCAGACATGCATGAGCTCTTCTTTGAATAATTTCCATGTCTGCTACATGAATGGTTGAAAATAAAATCTATTGTCAATTTGGATGTGTTACCAGTGGAGCCAATAGTTTGGGATCAATCTAAGCTTGATAGTTTGAAGGCACTAGAAAACAAGTAGACTTGAGCAATTGATTTATGGTTCGCTTGAGTGAAGGAAGGATAGATTGTTGAATTTTCCATTAAATGTTGTGATTCTTTCAGCGAGACTAAAAGAAAGTTCGAAGAAGGTCAGCAAATGATTGAAGATGTTCCACTTTGGATCAAGATGTTATTTGTGGAGAAGAGATTTATGTGCATGGATCCTGATAGCATGGTTGAGTAAACCCCCCCAGTGATGGGGGGGGATTTGGAAAAGGTGGGGAAAGAATGGATACATTGAGGAGGACCCAAGAAGTTTCTAATATGAGGTGAGGAGTGGAATGGACCCAGAGGAGCAGAGGAGAAAAAGAGTTGAGATCTACGCAAGAAGAGTTGAGCTGAAAGAGAAGGTTGAGAAAAGGAGTGGAGAATATTTGGAAAAGGTGCATAGCAAGGTGTCGGTCCTAAAATGAAGAGGAAACTCACACCACATAGTGGTGAGAGAGAGGATGATGTGCCAAAGTGGAGCACAGGTGAGGAAAGGCCTACAAAGAGGCTTAGAATCGAAGATACCAATAGTGATAGTAGTGGTAATGAGGGCCCAAGTGATAAATCTCGTACCCTTTGGTTGTTGTGGTATGTTGCAATCTCAAAAGAGTCGAGAGCGCCCAAGTGTGGTGCACGGGAAAAAATTTGTGGTGCACCGAGGGAATTTGAGGAGGAAATGTCACATGGTTATGCGCTAATGAAAAGAGAAGATGCCATATAGCTTCTTGAGGCGCCAATATGAAGAGAATGTGGTACTCAACATAGTAGCAATACATTGAGAAAGAAAGACACTAACACATGGAGTGCCAACATGCTTAGTAGAGAAAGAGATTCTACGCAAGGTGGCAGTGCACAGATTGGACCAGGAGATGAGGCGTGCAGTGGCAATGCGCAGATTGGCCCGGGGGTAGGCGTGCATGGTTTTGGTGCGCAATCGGGTGTGGAAGAAAGGGTGCAGATTGTTGGTGCTCCAAAAGAGACGTATTATGAAGACTCCCCTAGTGGTGGGGGAGATGAGTTAGTATTTTTAAATGGTCTTGCGCAGCTGCAAATTGATAGCTCCTTGGGTCACCTCATGAGATGTTTTAGAAGAAGATGTTCCTACCCCCTCTTTGTACCCCCCACCCATCGTGATTTTTTTATCAAGAATAAACCATAACATATAGCGGAGATATTGGAGTTGAAGAAAGAGAAGAAGAAGAAAGAAGTGAGAAATCAAGTGAAGAGGAAGGTGAAGTCAGCAATACTTTACCCCAAGAGATAGTGGTGTGGAAACATCCATCAATAATAGTCAGAGAAGCAGAACTACTTTTGGTTCCAAGATGGCGAATCAAGATAGTACACTATAGTTTCCTATATTCCATGGAATGGGAAAATACGATGCAAAGAAACATGGGTTCACTTTTGAAGCCATATGGTCTACAAATAGGGTTATAGATGACACGGTGAAGATCGCACAGTCAAAGACTACATTCAGGGATAGAGCCTTGACATGGCACATGAAATAAAATGCCACTGTGCCAGCAGGATAGGCGAGGTCCCTGGATGAGATCAAGTAGGCTCTTCTTTGAGAGTTTCAAAATTCGAAGTTTGAATCCCAATGTATAATGGAGACCAAAGAAATCAAACAAAAGGAACGAGAGACCATCTGGGATTATGACCAGCGGTTCAAGATTTTCTTGCATAGGATGAAATTCTAGATACAGCACGTGCAACACAGAGAATGGTTCATTGTGGGTTTTCACCCCCATATCTGAGTTTCTCTCACTCAGCAAAAGGTGACAACTCAAGCCGAGGAATTCGAAATTGCAATGTGATTGGAAGCTACACCAAGAGGCATAGAAACATCAGTCGAGTTGGCATAGGCGCATTCACAACTGACCAACATAATAATCCAGTTGAAAGGTACGGAAAAATCTAATGTCGTGTGTGAACACGTATGGTACATTACCTACTAGTTGGAGGGGCTTCTTCAAGACAAGTTTCTAGTCCTTCCAAATTAGATGGTGACAGGCGCGCCGAGTCCATTCCCATCTGGAAAATATGAATGGTGTGATATATGCAGATAGTGGGGACATGGTCCACTCTGTTGTCCCACATTTCATAAGTATCAAACAATGACTTACACCACCTTTTGTGAATTATGTAAGTTTGTTGTCCATGATGTCAATAGTTTTCGCTACCTCCAGGTAATGCAAGATAACACCCGAGAAGTCTTCCAGATGTAAGAGGAGAAAAATGGTGGTGAGTACAGTGGCGCATAAAAGGATGGATATCAAGGAGGACTCGAGGTGGATATGGGCACAGTCGTGGTCGCAGATATGGTAGCGGAGGCAGTAGACCCCCCACATGCTTCAATTGTCGTGATATTGGTCATGTCTCACATTTTTGTACTAAGTTGCACATATTGTGCCCCTATTTTTATAGTCGTGAACATGTTATAGAAGACTCTCCCGACTTGTTGAAGAAGTAGGAAGATAAGAAGACCAACTGCAACATGGTGCAGGTTGATTCGTGCAAGAACAAAAAGAAGAATGGGGAAGCAGACGTCTGAGTCATAATCCGCAGAGGGGATAAGACAGGAGGATACTTTGAGCATGGTAAAGGCTCAAGTCAATGACCAGACAAGAATATAGGAAGGCACCCTAGCCCCCCTTAATTTTGATGATGCTCAGCATAAGCGGTTTCTATGCATAGAGAGCCATTCAAGAAGAGAGAGTGCACGAGGAGCTACAACGCGCAACTCAAAGGTATTTGGAAGAGGCACAGATCTAGGATGAGGTGAAAAGAGTGACACAAAGGTTATTGGAGGGGGAACAAATCTGCGAAGAGGTATAGCGGGTGATGCAAAGGTCGTTGGAGGAAGACCGTGCATAGAATTTCAATGCGCAACACAATGGTCTTTAGAGGAATCCCATGCACGTAAATAATTTCAACGCACTACACAAAATTATTTGGAGGAGGCTCACATGCACGAGGATATCTAGAGCGCGACCCAGAGATTGATAGACGAAGCACATAGACAAATTATGCTGCAAAATGTTGATAAAAATACATATGAAGAATAACGCAAGGAATATCCGCAACAAACAATGCATGCAGAAGCCTTACGTGACCTAGATCACATGGCAAAAGTCGAAGATCAAGTCAATACCTTCTTTCATTATTGTTTGTGTTTTCTTAGAAATACGAAGGTTGCTAGTAAGTTAACCTGGATGTTGATTGGTTGCATGAAGGAACAAGGAGAATACACCACCATATCAGGTCCACTATCCAAAAGGGATGTTTTCCAAATCAACAAGCAAAAGCGAACTAGCCGTGAATGTAAGATGACAACACAACTTGGTGGGTATGAGATGGATGGAGTCATGTTGGATCTGGGATCCGACGTGAAAATTTTACCTAAGAAGTATTGGAAAGAAATGGGTAAGGCTAAGTTGATTTGGTGTCCCATATAGCTCTGGTTAGCCAATCAGTACAAGATCTATCCCATAGGCTAGCTAGAGCAGGTTGAGGTGAATATTGAAAGGGTGAAAACAAAGGATGAATTTGAAGTTATCGACATAATGGATGAGTCTGATCCCTATCCTGCATTATTGGGAATTGAGTGGGCCTTTGAAAATATGTGGTGTTGAACTTAAAGAAGAGGAATATTTCCTTTGAAAATGGCACCCTGTGTGTGGTCATGCCACTAGATCCATATGAGGATGACCGCTACAATGAGCTCATAAATGAGGATACATGGAGATCAGCTATTGAAAAAATCTACAAAGTCACAGGGCACAAGGAGGACTACGTCAACCCCACTGTAGATGGAGAATTAAGCTGGAGGAGTGTCAAATATTATGATACAGATTCTAAGGATGCACTGGATAGATGGTTGAACCAGCTTTACGAGGTGTCAACAAGGAGGTGCGCACACATTTTGGTGGAAGAGTGCATGGGAAATTTGTCTCCTATCAGTAATATGGGTCGAAGATGGTGGAAACATTCATCTCATGGATACAACATATTCTAGAGTTTCAAAAATCTAGCGCCCTTGATACAGTGCCAGTTGGCATCCCTGCGCGATGGTGGGCCCTTCATCGAGAACCTTACCAGGAATGGCTTACGGTGGAGGCAGATATGCACGAATGATTCAGAATCACACAAAATATACCTCGTATCACATACCTTTGTGAAAGAGGGTGTCTATCCAAGAAAGGGCATAGTGCATACCATATATATTGAAAGTCTCATTGCGCCTGCTCACACCCATACCCTATACCATAAGTCCCTAAATTTTCGGTGAACTAGCCTCAAAACTACTCACACCTCCTCTACCTCCAATTCCCAAGTTCATGCAACCCCACAAGTCATTCACAAACACCCAACCATTCAACCCCCCACTCATGGATCCTGATGAGCTCCTACAACAATGGCTACTATTAGAACCAAACAGGTCGGATACCACTCCGCCTAGGCAGTAGTCAATCAACAAACTAGGTACAAGGCCACATCATGACCCAATAAAAGATACTACATTCCCATATTTATAAGAGTTTGAACCGTGCTGGGGTGTGTGGGACGCATGTGTGACATCCCCAACCAACCAATCTCACGCATGTACCATTCGATCTAACACATTCTTTCTAAGTACACACTCTGTCTAACAGCATATTCCTCCCTCCATCAGTGGCCCTTCTTGAGTGTTAGTGTTGATATTCCCAAGAATCATCGATCATAGCACATACAGCGGCTCATTGCAAGAACGACAATTGTGGGGCATCCCACAAGCGGACAGAACCCTTAAGCAGAATTTACACAAGTTTCAGATATATGTCATGGAAATGACATTCCACAAAAGGGAAAATATATTTGATTTCAACACATCCCATCATTTCTCGGTACACAAACTATTATAATGCTTCAGTCAACAAAGCATATCATCAAGACACCATATCGGCATTGGGATCTCATCCACAGTATTAGACTTCCATCAATTTTGATGTTGTCTTTTCTCCATCCCTTCCATCACACTCATCTCAATAACCCATCTTCCCTCATCTCTCCTTCCCCTCTCCCTCCCCTCCGGTATAAATACTTGTCCTCCCCAACTTCCCCTAGAGATATTCTCCATTCCTTCTTCTCTCTCTCATATTGTCTCTCACCCCTTCCCATCATGCTCCATGGCCCACTTTTGCAGTCATCCAAGGCCCTTTGCCCCACCCCCTAGACCATCCCTTCCCATCCCCACACGTTGCTTCTTCCATATCTTATCACAATATAGTCTATAACAGGGGATAGTCCATGTCCTATCCCCTTCACTGATGTAGAAGGATCGCTTCTTTAATCATCCATCCACTTCCTCCCCCCACACCTCCCTGACTTCCTTCTCTTTACACACCCCACATTTCCATCCCCCCCTCTCTCCCCTATGGATCAGAGTCGAGCTACAATGACAGCCTGATGATTTCCTCTTACTCAGGTCTAGCCATTCCAACAACTCATTTTGTCGTATGATGATTTTCTCTTACTCACCTTTTCTGTCGTCCAACATACAGTGGTTGGCTCGAGGATGAGCCAAATAATAGTGGTGGGGGCATATTGGCACCCAAAGTTTTTAGTTAAGTTTTGTGCACGCACACCAAGGGAGAAGTGTGCACCCATTTTATAAGTTTGTGCACACCTTATTAAGTGTGTGAGGATTTCCATGAAGTGTGGATCAGACTGGTTTTTATCAGCAAAGTGTAGAACATAAAGACTACCAAGTGCGTGCTTGTTTGATTTTTGTCAGTTACATTGAAAACAAAGAAGATGCCCGTTGGAAGAAGGAAATGGATCATTGGGATATCTCTCGGAATGATTAATGCCAACAACATACAGAGACATGGGGCGGCTAGAAGAGGAAATATCTAGGCAATTAATATTTCCCTTGATGTAGAAAGTATGCATGGAGCGCTTGCAGGTACCTGAAACATGTGAGGCAGTTGGATCACATAAGCGAGTGAAGAAGAGTAGATAGGGATAGCGCTCTCGAGCATTGAAGGATATAAAAAGGATATTTAAGCTTAGATAGAGAGTTGGACGTTGTCTTAAGGAGTTTATGAGAACCTATTCATCTAGTCTAAGAGTTTCTAGTTAGCTACAAACATCGAGCTCACCCTGATCCTATTGTAGTATTGTAATGTCTTTGAATAAATTTCTACATTTTGATATGTCTGAGTCCTAAAGAAAGACACATGGTGCATTCTATGTATTTCCCATGTTGATGTTATGATGATATGAGATTCCATGGATGTCACAGGATACTATTCAATACAATGTATACCTCTATTTTGATGAAATACTTCCAGTAATGAATATATGGAAGTTCCAATCTATTTTGTGTTTGTTAGGAATGATTTGGATGTTGTCACATACCCACTACCATAATCAAATTTTCGTTTGTTTCTGTCGAATCAGAGCCCCCAAATTACCTACAGAGGCCTAGCACAAGCTAGCTCTTTCTCTCTCTATGCTCCCATGTGATTGCAGGTCATGATCACAGGTCAAATAGTTCATGGTGCCTCTTTGTATTTCATGCCTCGGCGCTACAGTGATGTCGAATCGTTCGACTCTGCCACCGCCAAACCCCGGCAGGGTTAGCAACTGGCCAATAGGGACGAATCCCTACAGGGTTAGTAGATGGCCAATAGGAACGGCCCTGTCACGCGGTTGAGTGGAGTACAAGTGGCGAGAGGGGAAACACGACATGGTGGGCAACGTGACAGGAGACGGGTCCCACTTCACATGCCACACTATTCCGGACCCCCCCCATTAAAGGCAGAATGGCAAGGGAGGTCCGGAATTCGCCTGAATGCCATTGATCAAAGCGAATTGATCCTAACCGTTCTCGAGTTGCACGTTCGATTCCGGACACCCCCCTCACCGCTAAAGGTAGAACAACAAGGGGGCTCCGGAATGAAGCCTCAGTCGTAGCTCTGGGCAGGTGGAATTTGCCAGTCCATATCTCCTCGCCACTTACCCTAAGGCGCACTCGCACCCCAGCTTAAAGTTGACGTCTCTTCCCCACATCTGACGGTCATTATAGACCCTGAGATCCTCCAAAAGAATCTCGTCTGTTCATCGGGATTTATCATCACGAGAGTCCGAACTCTCGACCACGGGACTCCCGAATTCTCGATCCCCAGTTTCCCAATGCAGTCAATCTCTCAACACGTAGCCTCCTTAAATCGGACGGTCCAGATCTGTCTCGGGGTTTTCGCCATGGAAAGTCCCGATCTCTTGTCGCTAGGACTCCCGAGTTTGCGATTCCCGATTTCCCGAAATGGGAAATCTCACGGCACGTGGCCTCCTTAAATCGGACGGTCCAGATCTTATCTCGGGGTTTCCGCCATGGAAAGTCCCGATCTCTCGTCACCAGGACTCCCGAGTTCGCGATTCCCAATTTCTCGAAATGGGAAATCTTACGAAACGTGGCCTCCTTAAGTCGAACGGTCCAGATCTTATCTCGGGGTTTCCACCATGGAAAGTCCCGATCTCTCGTCACCAGGACTCCTGAGTTCGCGATTCTCAATTTCCCGAAATGGGAAATCTTACAACACGTGGCCTCCTTTAATCAGACGACCCAAATCCATTTCAGGGCTTTCGCCCTAATTCACTGGGGGTTTAACCCTCGCGTATCTCCTGACAGATCCAACGGCTGTCGGGTTTTCCAGTCGAGATATGACGGTTCAGACAGGTTCCTAACTTGTGCATTCTCCCACGACTTCCTGGACGGGGAGAATTCAACGGCCCAGATGTTCTCATGGACCTTGGGGATCTATGATCCCGATCTCTTCGCTATCCACGAAGGTACAAAAGACAAGGTGGTAAGGCATTTAACATCCTACTTTCTCCTACCAAATCTAACGGTCATGAGTGACCACAGATTTCCCGATGGAATCTCATCCGTCGATCACCACCTATCAAGGTTAAGGCACTTAACTTTCCAGCTTCTTCTTCTTATCTGACGGTCGTGAGTGACCACAGATATCCCGACGGGATCTCGTCCATCTATTCGATACCTATCAAGGATTTCTTAGGGCATTGCGCCCTCATGTCCTCCTTCCAAGTTCTTGAGGATGTTTTCAAGGAGGGTATCTCTATGGGGAGGTTTACCCAGGGTACTATCTAAGGCAGATAAGGGTATCTCTCTCCTGAGAACCAGGCATGAAGTCTAAATTAGATCAGTTTGCATATAAATAACAATTTAAGATAGCATAAGCCACACGTAGTCGTTCCATATAAACATACGACTACCATTACTAATCAAGACACGAAACAGACATTCTTATAATGAATTCATTCATGATTTCACAGCTTATGATCATAAATGTCAGCATACATATATTTCAAGATATCAAAGGCAAAACACTTATCAGAAAGTAACACCAGGGGTTATGCAACTGCTGAGAGGGGTACTCGTTTCCACCCAACCGTAGGGTCAGCGACTATTCTTATAATGAAGTCATTCACGATTTCACAGCTTATGATCATAAATGTCAGCATACATATATTTCAAGATATCAAAGGCAAAACACTTATCATAAAGTAACACCAGGGGTTATGCAACTGCTGAGAGGGGTACTTGTTTCCACCCAACCGTAGGCTCAGCGAATCCCAATGGATTTACCACTAGCCACCCCCGAGCTGAGACCACGATGCTGTGAGACTGCGTTTCTGTTTGCCAGTGACAAGGAGTGAAGGTTACTCTCCTTCCTCTATACTATCACCCACTCTGCATATAGCCAGAGTTCTCTTCCTCCCCTCGCGTCTGCCCCCAATCGCTTCTCCCCCACACCTTATCCTCTTGCGAGGTTACGTGTGGTGCGATTTTCCTCGCGTTGGTCAGGCCTGACGGCTCTTACGGATGGGTGGTTCACCTCCCCATCCCTCATTAATTCCTAAGGAGCCATCTACCTACCATCCTGCGAGACATTAAATTCGGGGCCAACGAGTCGCTTTTGGTTCTCTGAGCCAGTGAAGTCCAAATACGGTATTGATTTTCGATGGAAGTTAACGCCACCTTTCCAGGTGCCTTCCAACGCCTCTCTGCAGCCATCATGTTCTCTTTTTCAGCATATCCCCTCTCAGCATTCCTACAATATAAATTCATAATGTTATTCACATTCATCGACCTTTTCCACAAGGTCCATTCACATCACATATTCACATTTCTGAGTTTGCCACAGTTCTGGGCCAGTCTAGTTATTTTTACAAATTGGGGGAAACAGGGTGTTACAATTCCCTCACCCTTAAAGGAACATCATCCTTGATGTTCTTATCTTTTAACATGAATTGCATGTATAGAAGTAAAAAAAATCGGATATGCCTGTCTCATGGCATCCTCCATTTCCCATGTAGCCTCATCTGGGCCAAAATGTTTCCACTGCACCTTGACCTGTGCAATGGTTCGGTTCCGGAGTGGGGTTTCGTTTCTGTCCAATATGCATTGGGGTTCTGGTAGAAATTCTCCCTCTGGTTCCACCTGCATCATAGACCAGTCAATTATATGATTAGCATCATGTACATATTTCTTGAATAATGAAACATGGAAAACATTATGTGCTTTTACTGTGGGAGGAAGTGCTAGCCGATAGGCTACAGGTCCCACTCTATCTAGAACCTCAAAGGGTCCACAATACCGGGGTGCCAACTTGGCACAAGCTCCCATTCTCAGGGAACTCCTTCTGCGCTTAATTCTGAGATATACATGGTCTCCCATTTTGAACTCTCTTGGAGTTATCTTTTGGTCGGCATAACTTTTCTGTCGGTTCTGAGCGACCTTCAGATTTTGTTTTATCTTAGTCACTTGCTATTCCATTTATTTCAACATGTTGGGTCCAAAAGAAATCATATTTACAGGATTACTCCAGCTGACTGGAGTATTACACGGCCTACCATAGAGGACCTCGAAGGGACTCATCTTTAAGGATGCTTGGTAGCCATTGTTGTAGGCGAATTCTACCAATGGCAGGTAGTCTTCCCATTTCCTGGGT
>ML796105.1:32082-45764 GCA_009831015.1 Picea engelmannii
ATGCCACTAGATCCATATGAGGATGACCGCTACAATGAGCTCATAAATGAGGATACATGGAGATCAGCTATTGAAAAAATCTACAAAGTCACAGGGCACAAGGAGGACTACGTCAACCCCACTGTAGATGGAGAATTAAGCTGGAGGAGTGTCAAATATTATGATACAGATTCTAAGGATGCACTGGATAGATGGTTGAACCAGCTTTACGAGGTGTCAACAAGGAGGTGCGCACACATTTTGGTGGAAGAGTGCATGGGAAATTTGTCTCCTATCAGTAATATGGGTCGAAGATGGTGGAAACATTCATCTCATGGATACAACATATTCTAGAGTTTCAAAAATCTAGCGCCCTTGATACAGTGCCAGTTGGCATCCCTGCGCGATGGTGGGCCCTTCATCGAGAACCTTACCAGGAATGGCTTACGGTGGAGGCAGATATGCACGAATGATTCAGAATCACACAAAATATACCTCGTATCACATACCTTTGTGAAAGAGGGTGTCTATCCAAGAAAGGGCATAGTGCATACCATATATATTGAAAGTCTCATTGCGCCTGCTCACACCCATACCCTATACCATAAGTCCCTAAATTTTCGGTGAACTAGCCTCAAAACTACTCACACCTCCTCTACCTCCAATTCCCAAGTTCATGCAACCCCACAAGTCATTCACAAACACCCAACCATTCAACCCCCCACTCATGGATCCTGATGAGCTCCTACAACAATGGCTACTATTAGAACCAAACAGGTCGGATACCACTCCGCCTAGGCAGTAGTCAATCAACAAACTAGGTACAAGGCCACATCATGACCCAATAAAAGATACTACATTCCCATATTTATAAGAGTTTGAACCGTGCTGGGGTGTGTGGGACGCATGTGTGACATCCCCAACCAACCAATCTCACGCATGTACCATTCGATCTAACACATTCTTTCTAAGTACACACTCTGTCTAACAGCATATTCCTCCCTCCATCAGTGGCCCTTCTTGAGTGTTAGTGTTGATATTCCCAAGAATCATCGATCATAGCACATACAGCGGCTCATTGCAAGAACGACAATTGTGGGGCATCCCACAAGCGG
Source organism: Picea engelmannii (assembly GCA_009831015.1). Lineage (NCBI taxonomy): Eukaryota > Viridiplantae > Streptophyta > Pinopsida > Pinales > Pinaceae > Picea > Picea engelmannii. The sequence continues at coordinate 33,177 of ML796105.1, forward strand.
ACAGAACCCTTAAGCAGAATTTACACAAGTTTCAGATATATGTCATGGAAATGACATTCCACAAAAGGGAAAATATATTTGATTTCAACACATCCCATCATTTCTCGGTACACAAACTATTATAATGCTTCAGTCAACAAAGCATATCATCAAGACACCATATCGGCATTGGGATCTCATCCACAGTATTAGACTTCCATCAATTTTGATGTTGTCTTTTCTCCATCCCTTCCATCACACTCATCTCAATAACCCATCTTCCCTCATCTCTCCTTCCCCTCTCCCTCCCCTCCGGTATAAATACTTGTCCTCCCCAACTTCCCCTAGAGATATTCTCCATTCCTTCTTCTCTCTCTCATATTGTCTCTCACCCCTTCCCATCATGCTCCATGGCCCACTTTTGCAGTCATCCAAGGCCCTTTGCCCCACCCCCTAGACCATCCCTTCCCATCCCCACACGTTGCTTCTTCCATATCTTATCACAATATAGTCTATAACAGGGGATAGTCCATGTCCTATCCCCTTCACTGATGTAGAAGGATCGCTTCTTTAATCATCCATCCACTTCCTCCCCCCACACCTCCCTGACTTCCTTCTCTTTACACACCCCACATTTCCATCCCCCCCTCTCTCCCCTATGGATCAGAGTCGAGCTACAATGACAGCCTGATGATTTCCTCTTACTCAGGTCTAGCCATTCCAACAACTCATTTTGTCGTATGATGATTTTCTCTTACTCACCTTTTCTGTCGTCCAACATACAGTGGTTGGCTCGAGGATGAGCCAAATAATAGTGGTGGGGGCATATTGGCACCCAAAGTTTTTAGTTAAGTTTTGTGCACGCACACCAAGGGAGAAGTGTGCACCCATTTTATAAGTTTGTGCACACCTTATTAAGTGTGTGAGGATTTCCATGAAGTGTGGATCAGACTGGTTTTTATCAGCAAAGTGTAGAACATAAAGACTACCAAGTGCGTGCTTGTTTGATTTTTGTCAGTTACATTGAAAACAAAGAAGATGCCCGTTGGAAGAAGGAAATGGATCATTGGGATATCTCTCGGAATGATTAATGCCAACAACATACAGAGACATGGGGCGGCTAGAAGAGGAAATATCTAGGCAATTAATATTTCCCTTGATGTAGAAAGTATGCATGGAGCGCTTGCAGGTACCTGAAACATGTGAGGCAGTTGGATCACATAAGCGAGTGAAGAAGAGTAGATAGGGATAGCGCTCTCGAGCATTGAAGGATATAAAAAGGATATTTAAGCTTAGATAGAGAGTTGGACGTTGTCTTAAGGAGTTTATGAGAACCTATTCATCTAGTCTAAGAGTTTCTAGTTAGCTACAAACATCGAGCTCACCCTGATCCTATTGTAGTATTGTAATGTCTTTGAATAAATTTCTACATTTTGATATGTCTGAGTCCTAAAGAAAGACACATGGTGCATTCTATGTATTTCCCATGTTGATGTTATGATGATATGAGATTCCATGGATGTCACAGGATACTATTCAATACAATGTATACCTCTATTTTGATGAAATACTTCCAGTAATGAATATATGGAAGTTCCAATCTATTTTGTGTCTGTTAGGAATGATTTGGATGTTGTCACATACCCACTACCATAATCAAATTTTCGTTGGTTTCTGTCGAATCAGAGCCCCCGAATTACCTACAGAGGCCTAGCACAAGCTATCTCTTTCTCTCTCTATGCTCCCATGTGATTGCGGGTCATGATCACAGGTCAAATAGTTCATGGTGCCTCTTTGTATTTCGCGCCTCGGTGCTACAGTGATGTCGAATCATTCGACTCTGCCACCGTCGAACCCCGGCAGGGTTAGCAACTGGCCAATAGGGACGAATCCCTACAGGGTTAGTAGATGGCCAATAGGAACGGCCCTGTCGCGCGGTTGAGTGGAGTACAAGTGGCGAGAGGGGAAACACGACATGGTGGGCAATGTGACAGGAGAAGGGTCCCACTTCACATGCCACACTATTCTAGACCCCCCCCCCATTAAAGGAAGAATGGCAAGGGGGGTCCGGAATTCGCCTGAATGTCATTGATCAAAGCGAATTGATCCTAACCGTTCCCGAGTTGCACGTTCGATTCTGGACCCCCCCCCTCACCGCTAAAGGCAGAACGGAAAGGGGGCTCTGGAATGAAGCCTCAGCCATAGCTCTGGGCAGGTGGAATTTGTCAGTCCATATCTGCTCGCCACTTACCCTAAGGTGCACTCGCACCCCATATTAAAGTTGACATCTCTTCCCCACATCTGACGGTCATTATAGACCCTGAGATCCTCCGAAATAATCTCGTCCGTTCATCGGGATTTATCATCACGAGAGTCCGAACTCTCAACCACGGGACTCCCGAATTCTCGATCCCCGGTTTCCCAATGCGGTTAATCTCTCGACACGTAGCCTCCTTAAATCGGACGGTCCAGATCTGTCTCGGGGTTTTCACCATGGAAAGTCCCGATCTCTTGTCGCCAGGACTCCCGAGTTCGCGATTCCCGATTTCCCGAAATGGGAAATCTCACGGCACGTGGCCTCCTTAAATCGGACGGTCCAGATCTTATCTCGGGGTTTCCGCCATGGAAAGTCCCGATCTCTTGTCACCAGGACTCCCGAGTTCGCGATTCCTGATTTCCCAAAATGGGAAATCTTACGAAACGTGGCCTCCTTAAGTCGAACGGTCCAGATCTTATCTCGGGGTTTCCGCCATGGAAAGTCCCGATCTCTCGTCACCAGGACTCCCGAGTTCGCGATTCTCAATTTTCTGAAATGGGAAATCTTACAACACGTGGCCTCCTTTAATCGAACGACCCAAATCCATTTCAGGGCTTTCGCCTTTATTCACTGGGGGTTTAACCCTCGGGTATCTCCTGACTTGTCCAACGGCTGTCAGGTTTTCCAATCGAGATCTGACGGTTCAAACAGGTTCCTAACTTGTGCATTCTCCCACAACTTCCTGGACGGGGAGAATTCAACGGCCCAGATGTTCTCATGGACCTTGGGGATCTACAATCCCGATCTCTTCGCTATCCACGAAGTTACAAAAGACAAGGTGGTAAGGCGTTTAACATCCTACTTTCTCCTACCAAATCTAACGGTCATGAGTGACCACAGATTTCCCGATGGAATCTCATCCGTCGATCACCACCTATCAAGGTTAAGGCACTTAAATTTCCAGCTTCTTCTTCTTATCTGACAGTCGTGAGTGACCACAAATCTCCCAATGGGATCTCGTCCGTCTATTCGATACCTATCAAGGATTTCTTAGGGCCTTGCGCCCTCACGTCCTCCTTCCAAGTTCTTGAGGATGTTTTCAAGGAGGGTATCTCTATGGGGAGGTTTACCCAGGGTACTATCTAAGGAAGATAAGGGTATCTCTCTCCTGAGAACCAGACGTGAAGTCTAAATTAGATCAGTTTGCATATAAATAACAATTTAAGATAGCATAAGCCACACGTAGTCGTTCCATATAAACATACGACTACCATTACTGATCAAGACACCAAACAGACATTCTTATAATGAATTCATTCACGATTTCACAGCTTATGATCATAAATGTCAGCAAACATATATTTCAAGATATCAAAGGCAAAACACTTATCAGAAAGTAACACCAAGGGTTATGCAACTACTGAGAGGGGTACTCATTTCCACCCAACCGTAGGCTTAGCGACTATTCTTATAATGAAGTCATTCACGATTTCACAGCTTATGATCATAAATGTCAGCATACATATATTTCAAGATATCAAAGGCAAAACACTTATCAGAAAGTAACACCAGGGGTTATACAACTGCTGAGAGGGGTACTCGTTTCCACCCAACCGTAGGCTCAGCGACTCCAAGTGGATTTACCACTAGCCACCCCCGAGCTAAGACCACAATGCTGTGAGACTGTGTTTCTGTTTGCCAGTGACCAGGAGTGAAGGTTACTCTCCTTCCTCTATACTATCACCCACTCTGCATATAGCCAGAGTTCTCTTCCTCCCCTCGCGTCTTCCCCCAATCGCTTCTCCCCCACACCTTATCCTATTGTGAGGTTACATGTGGTGCGATTTTCCTCGCGTTGGTCAGGCCTGACGGCTCTTACAGATGGGTGGTTCACCTCCCCATCCCTCATTAATTCCTAAGGAGCCATCTACCTACCATCCTACGAGACATTAAATTCAGGGCCAACAAGCCGCTTTTGGTTCTCTGAGCCAGTGAAGTCCAAATACGGTATTGATTTTCGATGGAAGTTAACGCCACCTTTCCAGGTGCCTTCCAACGCCTCTCTGCAGCCATCATGGTCTATTTTTCAGCATATCCCCTCTCAGCAGTCCTGCAATATAAATTCATAATGTTATTCACATTCATCGACCTTTTCCACAAGGTCCATTCACATCACATATTCACATTTCTGAGTTTGCCACAGTTCTGGGCCAGTCCAGTTATTTTTACAAATTGGGGGAAACAGGGTGTTACAATTCCCTCCCCCTTAAAGGAACATCATCCTCGATGTTCTTATATTTTAACATGAATTGCATGTATAGAAGTAAACAAAATCGGATACGCCTGTCTCATGGCATCCTCCATTTCCCATGTAGCCTCATCTGGGCCAAAATGTTTCCACTGCACCTTGACCTGTGCAATGGTTCGGTTCCAGAGTGGGGTTTCCTTTCTGTCCAATATGCATTGGGGTTCTGGTAGAAATTCTCCCTCTGGTTCCACCTAGATCACAGACCAGTCAATTATACGATTAGCATCATGTACATATTTCTTGAATAATGAAACATGGAAAACATTATGTGCTTTTACTGTGGGAGGAAGTGCTAGCCGATAGGCTACAGGTCCCACTCTATCTAGAACCTCAAAGGGTCCACAATACCAGGGTGCCAACTTGGCACAAGTTCCCATTCTCAGGGAACTCCTTCTGGGCTTAATTCTAAGATATACATGGTCTCCCATTTTGAACTCTCTTGGAGTTATCTTTTGGTCGGCATAACTTTTCTGTCGGTTCTGAGTGACCTTCAGATTTTGTTTTATCTAAGTCACTTGTTATTCCATTTCTTTCAACATGTTGGGTCCAAAAGAAATCCTATTTACAGGATTACTCCAGCTGACTGGAGTATTACACGGCCTACCATAGAGGACCTCGAAGGGACTCATCTTTAAGGATGCTTGGTAGCCATTGTTATAGGCGAATTCTACCAATGGCAGGTAGTCTTCCCATTTCCTGGGTTGATGCATTACATGCATCCTTATCATATCCTCTAATATTTGATTCACTCTTTCTATCTGTCCGTCAATTTGAGGGTGATAGGTGGTGCTAAACAACAATTTGGTCTCTAAGCCAACCATCAATGATTTCCAAAAATTGGAAGTAAATTTGGTGTCTTTGTCAGACACTATCTCTTTCGGCATACCGTGCAGTCTGAACACCTCTTTCATGAATACCTGGGCAATATATATCGCCTTGCAGGTTGATTTGATGGGGATGAAATGAGAAGACTTGCTCAATTTATCCACCACTACCATAATGGCGTCATTCTGTTTGGTTGAAGTTGGCAATCCAGTGATAAAATCCATGGAGATGGTTTCCCATTTCCATTCTGGGATGGGTAAAGGGTGTAATAGTCCTGCTGGGTGTCGATGTTCTACTTTAACCTGTTGGCACTTTATACATTGGGCCAAATATTTGGCTATGTCTTTCTTCAATCCAGGCCAATAAAATTGTTTCCGGGTGGCAGTGATCATTTTTCTGGTATCCTGGGTGACTAGTATATGGTATTTTATGTAGTTCATCCATAATGAACCTCTTCAACTCGTCACAATTTGAAATGTACAGTCTATCTCTGTAAGTGAGAAGATCTCCTTCGGTCATCTGGTAGCATTCATATTTTACTCCAATAGGTTCTTGTTGTAGGTATAGGGTCACAATCTGAACGAAGGGATCTGTCTCTTGTGCATTTCTGACTCTGTTCTTGACATCTGTCTCACAGGTACTCACCGCTTCCAGGTGAATTGTTTTCATGTTTTTTCTAAGGGCATCGGCCACCCTATTTTCTTTCCCTTTAATGTGTTTGATTTCAAAATCAAATTCTCTAAGGAGGGCCATCCATCTATCTTGTCTAGCATTGAGCTTTGGTTGTTCAAACAAATACCGCAATCCACAATGATCTGTCATAAGTACAAATTTTCTTCCCAAGAGGTAATGCCTCCACATTTTCAAGGCATGCACTATGGCAGCCAGTTCTAGATCATGAGTCACGTAGTTAACTTCATGTTCGTTTAATTTTCGGGATTCATAGCAAATCACACTTCCTTTCTTCATAAGGACTCCTTCGAGCCCTTCCTTACAGGCATCTGTGCACACAAGGAAGTCAGCTTCTGGGTTAGCGATTTTCAACACGGGTGCATGGGTCAGTAGATGTTTCAGGGTTTGGAATCTTTCTTCACATTTCTGTGTCCACAGGAATTTTGTCCCCTTCTTCTGGAGATCAGTGATTGGACAACCAATCTTGGAGAATCCTTTTATAAATCTCCTATAGTATACCGCTAATCCCATAATGGATATGATGTCTGAGACATCCTTTAGGGTAGGCCATTCCATGATAGACCTGATCTTGTCAGGATCTACTGCTACCCCTTCCTCGGACAAAACATGTCCTAAGTAATGTATTTTCTTCTGAAAGAACTCACATTTGTTGAATTTAGCATAGAGCTGATGTTCTCTTAGCACTTGGAGCACAAGTCTAAGATGTTCTTCATGTTCTTCTCTATTCTTAGAGTAGATTAATATGTCATCAATAAAAACTAGTACAAATTTATCTAAAAATTTACTAAGTACATTGTTCATTAAGCACATGAAAGTGGCAGGGAAATTGGTTAACCCAAATGGCACTACCACAAACTCATAGTGACCATACCGTGTCCGGAAAGCGGTTTTATGGATGTCTCCACCCTTGATTCGGACTTGACGGTATCCCGACCTCAAGTCAATCTTTGAGAAAATAGACGCACCTCCCAACTGATCGAATAGATCATCGATCCTGGGCAAGGGGTACTTGTTCTTTATGGTTACTTTATTGAGTTGTCTATAATCTATGCACAGTCTAAGGGTGCCATCCTTCTTTTTCACAAACAGGACTGGTGCTTCCCATGGGGACACGCTGGGTCGAATATAATAGTTATCCATCATTTCTTTCAATTGCAATTTGAGTTCCACTAACTCAGGTGTGCTCATCTGGTAGGGTGTCCTAGACACCGGCACCGCTCCTGGTGTGAGCTCTATCGAGAAGTCAATGTCCCTTCTTGGAGGTAGACCCGGTACCTCTTCTGGAAACACATATTTGTATTCTCTCAGGATAGGGTGTTCATCAGGACTTGGTTTATCACCCTCGATTGTTTTTAACACCTGTATTGCATATAGGGGACACCCTTTTCGGCAATACTTTCTCATTTGCAGGGCTGATATTTGCCTCACCGAGACCGGTTTTCGGATCCCTTGGAGGGTTATCCTTTTTCCTTCTTTGCTCACACATTATACGGTTTTATGGTAACAGTCCAATTTGGCTTTATGGGCGGCCAGCCAGTCCATACCAATCAACAGATTGTATGATCCTAGGGGTAATATGTTAAGGGTTGCTTGGGTGGGCAATTCACCCAACATTAATTTGCAGGCTGGTATGACCTCTGCTACCCTTCTTTTGGTGCCAGTGGCTAACTGTACCATCCATGGCTTGGTTTGTTTTTGTGACTATAGTTTACACTTATCAACAGCTCTAGGGGCTATATAACTCAAATTTGAACCAGGGTCAATCAAAACAGACAATAGATGGTTGAAAATCATACCTTCTATTTCTACTACTGAAGCTTGATGGTCATCTTGGTGATTATCCAAGGCTGCATAAATTTGTGGCACACTCCTAGCCACATCATTGACTATGGTAGCTTCCTGAATGTTATAAACTTTCCAATTGTTCTGTTGTCGGTGTGGACAGTCTCTCAAGAGATGCTCTTCTCCACATCCCCAGCATTTCAAAGGTTCTCTCTTTGGGTTATTCACCTTCACTGGTATAGGTCCAGAAGTTTTATATCCATCCGATGAGGGAAAGTTCTGTTGGAGTACACTCCGGGCTAGAAAGTTCATTCTGGGGTTCTTCTTGTAGTTCTTAAATCTTGAGGATTTGATCCCCTTTTTCTGAAATCTCAAACCACTCTTTTGTTTCCAGTGTCCACGAGACTCTGCCCGATGTCCATATTGTTCATCACAATATGTTGCCTTTCGAATAGTGTCCTCTAAGGTCTTTGGCTCATAAAATTTAATTCGGTTCTGGTATTCCTTGGGTAGCCCACTGATGAAGCGTTACACCTTCGCCTTCTCTGCCTTGATGTAGGGTACATATCTCAATAAGTCGAGGAATTTGTTGACATATTCCTCTATAGTGAGTTGCCCCAGTTTGAGTTCATAAAACTCTTTAGCCTTCTCGTTGAAATATTTTTCCGACAAATACTTCTTCCGGAAGTACTTCTCAAACTGTTTCTAGGAAAGGTCCTCCTCATGGACCCCTTTCATATTCTTAAGATCTTCCCACCAGATGGAAGCTTTTCCGTTCAGATTGAAAGTGGCCACTCGGGCCTTCAAATTCTCTGAAAAATCATGGACTCTGAAATATTTCTTCAGTCCAAGTAGCCAGGCCTCGGCTTCCTCTCCCTTTTTTATCTCACCGTCGAAGGAGGGAGGTTTGGCCTTTCTGAATTCCTCAAATTTATGACCCTTGGAAGTCTTTCGCTTCTTCTGTTTTCTTCGAGAATAGGAACTGGTCCTGCTGCTAGAAGAGCCTTCTAAATCACCAGCTTCCTTCTCAGAGGAATCATTTGGCACTGATCCTTTACCTCTGGGGTGAACCTTCCTTGAGGTGCTCCTCTCAGCATGGCCACTGATACGACCATGTTTCTGCATCTCGGGTTCATGCTGCATTTGTCACTGTAGGTCGGATAAGCTCTGCAGTAAAACTGCATTAATTTCAGTTTGCTTTTCTTGTTCTTTCATCATACTTTCATTGTCATCTTTGCAGCTTTGCAATTCAACCATGAGACTCCTCACAATCTCAGCTATATCTGGAGGGGTTCTTATTGCTCTTCTTTCGTCAGACTCTTCGTCTCTATTGTGGGAGCCTTCTCCCACCTCTTGGTGGGTCACCATTCTATGTGTCTATGAATTCCCACGGCTGATCGTTCGCTTGGGTGAAAGACAAACGTTGGTTATTAGTCAAGAGTTAGATACATTTTAGAACCTGCGCATAAATTTATAACTCTTTCACATGCATACACAGTCGGGTTCTTGATTCCAAATTTTGATCCTGGATAAAACAGTTAAGTTAAGGGGTTACTCCTCTTAGGAGTGCTTCGAACAGGGATTATGCGCAACTTGTTCATGATCCCAATCAGGCTGAGTGTTTTAACCATGCTCTGATACCACTTTGTCACATACCCACTACCATAATCAAATTTTCGTTGGTTTCTGCCGAATTAGAGCCCCCAAATTACCTACGGAGGCCTAGCGCAAGCTAGCTCTTTCTCTCTCTCTGCTCCCATGTTATCGTGGGTCATGATCACAGGTCAAATACTTCATGGTGCCTCTTTGTATTTCACACCTCAGCGCTACAGTGATGTCGAATCGTTCGACTCTGCCACTGCCGAACCCCGGCAGGGTTAGCAACTGGCCAATAGGGACGAATCCCTACAGGGTTAGCAGATGGCCAATAGGAACGACCCTGTGGTGCAGTTGAGTGGAGTACAGGTGGCGAGAGGGGAAACATGACACGATGGGAAACGTGACAGGAGACAGGTCCCACTTCACATGCCACACTATTCCGAACCCCCCCCCATTAAAGGCAGAATGGCAAGGGGGGTCCGGAATTCGCCTGAATGTTGTTGATCAAGGCAAATTGATCCTGACCGTTCCCGATTTGAACGTTCGATTCCAGACCCCCCCCCCTCACCGCTAAAGGCAGAACAACAAGGGGGCTCTGGAATGAAGCCTCAGCCGTAGATCTGGGCGGGTTGACTTTGGTCGTCCAGATCTGCTCGCCACTTACCCTAAGGCGCACTCGCACCCCGGCTTAAAGTTGATGTCTCTTCCCCACATCTGACGGTCATTATAGACCCTGAGATCCTCTGAAAGAATCTCATCCGTTCATCGGAATTTATCATCATGAGAGTCTGAACTCTCAACCACGGGACTTCCGAATTCTCGATCCCCAGTTTCCCGATGCGGTTAATCTCTTGACACGTAGCCTCCTTAAATCGGACGGTCCAAATCTGTCTCAGGGTTTCTGCCATGGAAAGTCCCAATCTCTCGTCGCCAGGACTCCTGAGTTCGCGATTCCCGATTTCCCGAAATGGGAAATCTCATGGCATGTGGCCTCCTTAAATCGGACAGTCCAGATCTTATCTCGGGGTTTCCGACGTGGAAAGTCTCGATCTCTTGTCACCAGGACTCCCAATTTCGTGATTCTCAATTTCCCGAAATGGGAAATCTTATGACACGTGGCCTCCTTAAGTCGGACAGTCCATATCTTATCTCGGGGTTTTTTCCCTAGAAAGTCCCGATCTCTCGTCACCGGGACTCCCGAGTTCACGATTCTCGATTTCCCGAAATGGGAAATCTTATGACACGTGGCCTCCTTTAATCGGACGACCCAAATCCATTTCGGGGCTTTTGCCCTTATTCACTGGGGGTTTAACCCTCCAGTATCTCCTGACAGATCCAATGGCTATCGGGTTTTCCAGTCGAGATCTGATGGTTCAGACAGGTTCCTAACTTGTGCATTCTCCCATGACTTCCTGGACGGGGAGAATTCAACGACCCAGATGTTCTCATGGACCTTGGGGATCTACGATCCTGATCTCTTCGCTATCCACGAAGGTACAAAAGACAAGGTGGTAAGGCATTTAACATCCTACTTTCTCCTACCAAATCTAAAGGTCATGAGTGACCAAAGATTTTCCGACGGAATCTCGTCTGTCGATCACCCCCTATTAGGTTAAGGCACTTAACTTTCTAGCTTCTTCTTCTTATCTAACGGTCGTGAGTGACCACAGATCTCCCGATGGGATCTCGTTCGTCTATTCGATACCTATCAAGGATTTCTTAGGGACTTGCGCCCTCATGTCCTCCTTCCAGGTTCTTGAGGATGTTTTCAAGGAGGGTATCTCTATGGGGAGGTTTACCCAGGGTACTATCTAAGGAATATAAGGGTATCTCTCTCCCAAGAACCAGGGGTGAAGTCTAAATTAGATCAGTTTGCATATAAATAACAATTTAAGATAGCATAAGCCACACGTAGTCCTTCCATATAAACATATGACTACCATTACTGATCAAGACACCAAACAGACATTCTTATAATAAAGTCATTCACGATTTCACAGCTTATGATCATAAATGTCAGCATACATATATTTCAAGATATCAAAGGCAAAACACTTATCAAAAAGTAACACCAGGGGTTATGCAACTGCTGAGAGGGGTACTCGTTTCCACCCAACCGTAGGCTCAGCGACTCCCATCGGATTTACCACTAGCCACCCCCGAGCTAAGACCATGATGTTGTGAGACTGCGTTTTTGTTTTCCAGTGACCAGGAGCGAAGGTTACTCTCCTTCCTCTCTGTTATCACCCACTCTGCATATATCCAGAGTTCTCTTCCTCCCCTCGCGTCTGCCCCCAATCGCTTCTCCCCCACACCTTATCCTCTTGCGAGGTTGCGTGTGGTGCGATTTTCCTCGCGCTAGTCAGGCCTGACGACTCTTACGGATGGGTGGTTCACCTCCCCATCCCTCATTAATTCCTGACGAGCCATCTACCTACCAGCCCGCGAGATATTAAATTCGGGGCCAGTGAGCCACTTTTGGTTCTCCGGGCCAGTGAAGTCCAAATACGGTATTGATTTTCGGTGGAAGTTAACGCCACCTTTACAGGTGCCTTCCACGGCCTCTCTGCAGCCATCGTGGTCTCTTTTTCAGCATATCCCCTCTCAGCAGTCCTGCAATATAAATTCATAATGTTATTCACATTCATCGACCTTTTCCACAAGGTCCATTCACATCACATATTCACATTTCTGAGTTTGCCATAGTTCTGGGCCAGTCCAGTTATTTTTACAAATTGGGGGAAACAGGGTGTTACAATTCCCTCCCCCTTAAAGGAACATCGTCCTCAATGTTCTTATCATTTAACATGAATTTCATGTACATAAGTAAACAAAATCGGATATGCATGTCTCATGGCATCCTCCATTTCCCATCTAGCCTCATCTGGGCCAAAATGTTTCCACTGCACCTTGACCTATGCAATGGTTCGGTTCCGGAGCGGGGTTTCCTTTCTGTCCAATAAGCATTGGGGTTCTGGTAGAAATTATCCCTCTGGTTCCACCTAGATCACAGACCAGTCAATTATATGATTAGCATCATGTACATATTTCTTGAATAATGAAACATGGAAAACATTATGTGCTTTTACTGTGGGAGGAAGTGCTAGCTGATAGGCTACAGGTCCCACTCTATCTAGAACCTCAA
>ML796105.1:46018-88408 GCA_009831015.1 Picea engelmannii
CTTAATTCTGAGATATACATGGTCTCCCATTTTGAACTCTCTTGGAGTTCTCTTTTGGTCGGCATAACTTTTCTGTTGGTTCTGAGCAACCTTCAGATTTTGTTTTATCTGAGTCACTTGTTGTTCCATTTCTTTCAACATGTTGGGTCCAAAAGAATTCCTATTTACAGGATTACTCCAGCTGACTGGAGTATTACACGGCCGACCATAGAGGACCTCGAAGGGACTCATCTTTAAGGATGCTTGGTAGCCATTGTTGTAGGCGAATTATACCAATGGCAGGTAGTCTTCCCATTTCCTGGGTTGATGCATTACATGCATCCCTAACATATCCTCTAATATTTGATTCACTCTTTCTGTCTGTCCGTCGGTTTGAGGGTGATAGGCAGTGCTAAACAACAATTTGGTCTCTAAACCAGCCATCAGTGATTTCCAAAAATTGGAAGTAAATTTGGTGTCACTGTCAGACACTATCTCTTTCGGCATACCATGCAGACTGGACACCTCTTTCATGAATACCTGGGTGATATATATTGCCTTGCAGGTTGATTTGACGGGGATGAAATGAGCAGACTTGATTAGTTTATCCACCACTACCATAATGGCATCATTCTGTTTGGTTTAAGTTGGCAATCCAGTGATAAAATCCATGGAGATGGTTTCCCATTTCCATTCTGGGATGGGTAAAGGGTGTAATAGTCCTGCTGGGTGTCGATGTTCTACTTTAACATGTTGGCACTCTATGGATTGGGCCAAATATTTGGCTATGTCTTTATTCAATCCAGGCCAATAAAATTGTTTTCGGGTGGAAGTGATCATTTTCTGGTATCCTGGGTGACCAGTATATGGTATTTTATGTAGTTCATCCATAATGAACCTCTTCAACTCGTCACAATTTGGAATGTACATCCTATCTATGTAAGTGAGCAGACCTCCTTCAGTCATCTGGTAGCCTTCATATTTTACTCCAGCGGGTTCTTGTTGTAGGTATAGGGTCACAGTCTGAACGAAGGGATCTGTCTCTTGTGCATTTATGACTCTGTTCTTGACATCTGTCTCACAAGTACTCACCGCTGCCAGGTGAACTGTTTTCATTCTTCTACTAAGGGCATCGGCCACCCTATTTTCTTTCCCTTTAATGTGTTTGATTTCAAAATCAAATTCGCTAAGGAGGGCCATATATCTAGTTTGTCTAGCATTGAGCTTCGGTTGGTCAAAAAAATACCGCAATCCACAGTGATCTGTCATAAGCACGAATTTTCTTCCCAAGAGGTAATGCCTCCACATTTTCAAGGCATGCACTATGGCAGCCAGTTCTAGATCATGAGTCACATAGTTAACTTCATGTTCATTTAATTTTCATGATTCATAGCAGATCACACTTCCTTTCTGCATAAGGACTCCTCCGAGCCCTTCCTTACAGGCATCTATGCACACAAGGAAGTCAACTTCTGGGTCAGCGATTTTCAACACGGGTGCATGGGTCAGTAGATGTTTCATGGTTTAGAATCTTTCTTCACATTTCTGTGTCCACAGGAATTTTGTCCCCTTCTTCTGGAGGGCAGTGATTGGACAACCAATCTTGGAGAATCCTTTTATAAATATCCTATAGTATCCCGCTAATCCCATAAAGGATCTGATGTCTGAGACATCCTTTGGGGTAGGCCATTCCATGATAGACCTGATCTTGTCAGGATATACTGCTACCCCTTCCTCGGAAAAAACATGTCCCAAGTAATGTATTTTCTTCTGAAAGAACTCACATTTGTTGAATTTAGCATAGAGCTGATGATCTCTTAGCACTTGGAGCACAAGTCTAAGATGCTCTTCATGTTCTTCTCTATTCTTAGAGTAGATTAATATGTCATCAATAAAAACTAGTACAAATTTATCTNTACTGAGTACATTGTTCATTAAGCACATGAAAGTGGCAGGGGCATTGGTTAACCCAAATGGCACTACCACAAACTCATAGTGACCATACCGTGTCCGAAAAGCGGTTTTATGGATGTTTTCACCCTTGATTCGTACTTGATGGTATCCCGACCTCAAGTCAATCTTTGAGAAAATAGACACACCTCCCAATTGATCGAATAGATCATCGATCATGGGCAAGGGGTACTTGTTCTTTATGGTTACTTTATTGAGTTGTCTATAATCTATGCACAGTCTAAGGGTGCCATCCTTCTTTTTCAAAAACAGGACTGGTGCTCCCCATGGGGACACGCTGGGTCGAATATAAACCTTATCCATCATTTCTTTCAATTGTAATTTGAGTTCCTCTAACTTAGGTGTGCTCATCCGGAAGGGTGTCTTAGACACCGGCACCGCTCCTGGTGCGAGCTCTATCGAGAAGTCAATGTCCCTTCTCAGAGGTAGACCCAGTACCTCTTTTGGAAACACATCTCGGTATTCTCTCAGGATAGGGTGTTCATCAGGGCTTGGTTTATCACCCTCGATTGTTTTCAACACTTGTATTGCATATAGGGGACACCCTTTTCGGTAATACTTTCTCATTTGCAGGGCTGATATTTGCCTCACCGAGACCAATTTTCGGATCCCTTGGAGGGTTATCCTTTTTCCTTCTTTGCTCACACATTCTACGGTTTTATGGTAACAGTCCAGTCTGTCTTTATGGGTGGTCAGCCAGTCCATAACAATCAACAGATCGTATGATCCCAGGGGTAATATGTTAAGGGTTTCTTGGGTGGGGAATTCACCCAACATTAATTGGCAGTATGATATGACCTCTGCTACCCTTCTTTTGGTGCCAGTGGCTAACTATACCAACCATGGCTTGGTTTGTTTTTGTGGTTGTAGTTTACACTTATCAACAGCTCTAGGGGCTATATAACTCAAATTTGAACCAGGGTCAATCAAAACAGACAATAGATGGTTGAAAATCATACCTTCTATTTCCACTACTGAAGATTGATGGTCAGCTTGGTGATTATCCAAGGCTGCATAAATTTGTGGCACACTCCTTGCCACATAATTGACTGTGGTAGCTTCCTGAATGTTATAAAATTTTTGATTGTTCTGTTGTCAGTGTGGACAGTCTCTCAGGAGATTCTCTTCTCCACAGCCCCAGCATTTCAAAGGTTCTCTCTTTGGGTTATTCACCTTCACTGGTATAGGTCCAGAAGTTTTATTTCCGTCCGATGAGGGAAAGTTCTTCTAGAGTACACTCTGGGCTAGAAAGTTCATTCTGGGGTTCTTCTTGTAGTTCTTAAATCCTGAGGATTTGATCCCCTTTTTCTGAAATCTTGAACCACTCTTCTGTTTCCAATCTCCACGAGACTCTGCCCGATGTCCATATTGTTCATCACAATATGTTGCCTTTCGAATAGTGTCCTCTAAGGTCTTTGGCTCATCAAATTCAATTCGGTTCCGGTATTCCTTGGGTAGCCCATCGATGAAGCGTTGCACCTTCGCCTTCTCTGCCTTGATGTAGGGTACATATCTCAATAAGTCAAGGAATTTGTTGACATATTCCTCTATAGTGAGTTGCCCCAGTTTGAGTTCATAAAACTCTTTAGCCTTCTCGTCGAAATATTTTTTCGACAAATACTTCTTCCGAAAGTACTTCTCAAACTGTTTCCAGGACAGGTCCTCCTCGCGGACCCCTTTCATATTCTTAAGATCTTCCCACCAGATGGAATTTTTTCCGTTCAGATTGAAAGTGGCCACTCGGGCCTTCAAATTCTCTGAAAAATCATGGACTCTGAAATATTTCTTCAGTCCAAGTAGCCAGGCCTCGACTTCCTCTCCCTTATTTATCTCACCATTGAAGGAGGGAGTTTTGGCCTTTCTGAATTCCTCAAATTTATGACCCTTGGAAGTCTTTTTCTTCTTCTGTTTTCTTCGAGAATAGGAACTAGTCCTGCTGCTAGAACAGCCTTTTGAATGGCCATCTTCCTTCTTAGAGGAATCGTTTGGCTCTAATCATTTACCTCTGGGGTGGACCTTCCTTGAGGTTCTCCTCTCAGTATGGCCACTGATACGACCATGTTTCTTCATCTCGGGTTCATGCTTCATTTGTCGTTGTAGGTCGGATAAGCTCTGCAGTAAAACTACATTAATTTCAGTTTGATTTTCTTGTTCTTTCATCATCCTTTCATTGTCGGCTTTGCAGCTTTGCGATTCAACCATGAGACTCCTCACAATCTCAGATAGATCTGGAGGGGTTCCTATTTCTCTTCTTTCGTCAGACTCTTCGTCTCTATTGTGGGAGCCTTCTCCCACCTCTTGGTGGGTCACCATTCTCTGCATCTGTAAATTCCCACGGCTGATCGTCCACTTGGGTGAAAGACAAACGTTGGTTATTATTCAAGAGTTAGATACATTTTAGAACCTGCGCATAAATTCATAACTCTTTCACATGCATACACAGTCGGGTTCTCGTTTCCAAGTTTTGATCTTGGATAAGAGAGTTAAGTTAGGGGGTTACTCCTCTAAGGAGTGCTTCGAACGGGGCTTATGCGCAACTCATTCATGAGCCCAATCAGGCCGAGTGTTGTAACCATGCTCTGATACCACTTTGTCACATACCCACTACCATAATCAAATTTTTTGTTGGTTTCTGTCGAATCAGAGCCCCCGAATTACCTACGGAGGCCTAGCGCAAGCTAGCTATTTCTCTCTCTCTGCTCCCATGTGATCACGGGTCATGATCACAGGTCAAATAGTTCGTGGTGCCTCTTTGTATTTCGCGCCTCAGCGCTACAGTGATGTCGAATCGTTCGAATCTGCCACCGCCGAACCCCGGCAGGGTTAGCAACTGGCCAATAGGGACGAATCCCTACAGAGTTAGCAGATGGCCAATAGGAACGGCCCTGTTGCGCGGTTGAGTGGACTATAGGTGGCGAGAGGGGAAACATGACATGGTGGGCAACGTGACAGGAGATGGGTCCCACTTCACACGCCACACTATTCCGGACCCCCCCCCATTAAAGGCAGAATGGCAAGGGGGTTCCATAATTCGCCTGAATGTCGTTGATCAAAGCAAATTGATCCTAACCATTCTCGAGTTGCACGTTCTATTCCGGACCCCCCCCCCCTCACCGCTAAAGAAAAAACAGTAAGGGGGCTCCGGAATGAAGCCTCAACCGTAGATCTAGGCGGGTGGACTTTGGCCGTCCAAATCTGCTCGCTAATTACCCTAAGGTGCACTCGCACCCCAGCTTAAAGTTGACGTCTCTTCCTCACATATGACGGTCATTATAGACCCTGAGATCCTCCGAAATAATCTCGTCGGTTCATTGGGATTTATCATCACGAGATTCCGAACTCTCGACCACGGGACTCCCAAATTCTTGATCCCCGGTTTCCCGATGCAGTTAATCTCTCGACACGTAGCCTCCTTAAATCGAACTATCCAGATCTGTCTTGAGGTTTCCACCATGGAAACTCCCAATCTCTCGTCGCCGGGACTCCCGAGTTCGCGATTCCCGATTTCCTAAAATGGGAAATCTCACGTCACGTGGCCTCCTTAAATCGGACGGTCTAGATCTTATCTCAGGGTTTCTGCCATGGAAAGTCCCGATCTCTCATCACCAGGACTCCCGAGTTCGCGATTCCCGATTTTCCGAAATGGGAAATCTTACGACACATGGCCTCCTTAAGTCAGACAATCCAAATCTTATCTCGGGGTTTCCGCCATGGAAAGTCCTGATCTCTCATCACTAGGACTCCCGAGTTCGCGATTCCCGATTTCTCGAAATGGGAAATCTTACGACACGTGGCCTCCTTTAATCGGACGACCCAAATCCATTTCGGGGATTTCGCCCTTATTCAGTGGGGGTTTAACCCTCGGGTATCTCCTGACAGATCCAACGGCTGTCGGGTTTTCCAGCCGAGATCTGACGGTTCAGACAGGTTCCTAACTTGTGCATTCTCCCATGACTTCCTGGATGGGGAGAATTCAACAGCCCAGATGTTCTCATGGACCTTGGGGATCTACGATCCCAATCTCTTCGCTATCCACGAAGGTACAAAAGACAAGGTGGTAAGGAATTTAACATCCTACTTTCTCCTACCAAATCTAATGGTCATGAGTGACCACAGATTTCCCGATGGAATCTCGTCCGTCGATCACTGCCTATCAAGGTTAAGGCACTTAACTTTCCAGCTTCTTCTTCTTATCTGACGATCGTGAGTGACCACAGGTCTCCTGACGGGATCTCGTCCGTCTATTCAATACCTATCAAGGATTTCTTAGGGCCTTGCGCCCTCATGTCCTCCTTCCAGGTTCTTGAGGATGTTTTCAAGGAGGGTATCTCTATGGGGAGGTTTACCCAGGGTACTATCTAAGGCAGATAAGGGTATCTCTCTCCCGAGAACCAGGCATGAAGTCTAAATTAGATCAGTTTGCATATAAATAATAATTTAAGATAGCATAAGCCACACGTAGTTGTTCCATATAAACATACGACTACCATTACTAATCAAGACACCAAACAGACACTCTTATAATGAAGTCATTCACGATTTCACAGCTTATGATCATAAATGTCGGCATACATATATTTCAAGATATCAAAGGCAAAACACTTATCAGAAAGTAACACCAGGGGTTATGCAATTGCTGAGAGGGGTACTCGTTTCCACCCAACCGTAGGCTCAACGACTCCCAACGGATTTACCACTAGCCACCCATGAGCTGAGACCACGATGTTGTGAGACTGCGTTTCTGTTTGCCAGTGACAAGGAGTGAAGGTTACTCTCCTTCCTCTCTGCTATCACCCACTCTGCATATAGCTAGAGTTCTCTTCCTCCCCTCGCGTCTGCCCCCATTCGCTTCTCCCCCACACCTTATCCTCTTGCGAGGTTGCGTGTGGCGTGATTTTCCTCGTGCTGGTCAGGCCTGACGGCTCTTACGGATGGGTGGTTCACCTCCCCATCCCTCATTAATTCCTGAGGATCCATCTACCTACCAGCCTGCGAGATATTAAATTTGGGGCCAGCGAGCCGCTTTTCGTTATCCGGGCCAGTGAAGTCCAAATACAGTATTGATTTCCAGTGGAAGTTAACGCCACCTTTCCAGGTGCTTTCCACCGCCTCTCTGCAGCCATCGTGGTCTCTTTTTTAGCATATCCCCTCTCAACAGTCCTACAATATAAATTCATGATGTTATTCACATTCATCGACCTTTTCCACAAGGTCCATTCACATCACATATTCACATTTCTGAGTTTGCCACAGTTCTGGGCCAGTCCAATTATTTTTACAAATTGGGGGAAATAGGGTGTTACAGATGTTTATTGTTTTCATTCTTAGTATTTAAGGAAGTATCATATATGAGTTATATGGATGCCAATTGTAGTAGTGTTTAGTATGTTTAATGTTTAATCCTTCACCACATTTGTGAGTTATTCAATTAACAAAATATTAATATAGTCGTCACTTAGAATTAGGAAAATTCACACATTTAACATTACAATCACAATAAGTGGTGGTTGGAGTGCAAGGTGGGGGGTCATTTTTTACCTTGAGAGAAAAAGGAAATAATGTTTGCTTGGGGACTTGGAATTTCATCCAATAATCAACATGGAGCTTATGTTATTCTTGAGGGATTACTTCTATCAATCAACACCAACATAGACTCATTGATCATAATTGGAGACTATAGAGTTATCATTAGAGCCTAGGTTCATCAAACAACTTTGAAAGGAAACATGCTTGCCTCTATCTTTGCTAGAATCAACAAAGAATTCCAACTCATGGCCAAGGTCTCATACTATCATGTGTTAATGGAACTTAATAATCATGTTGACAACTTAGAAAATGAAGACTCGTCCCTAGCTCAAGGGGTTTTGGTAAATAATGGGAGGCTTATTTTCTCTTTCATCTCCTAACGTTTATGACCCACTTGAAATCAAAGACACATAGAACTCCAATTAATAAACTTGTGGCTTGGTACTTCTTAACCCTATCTCCAAGTGTGTGGAAAGGACTTACAAGGAAATAGGTTCTGGTTTGTTGCATCCGAGAATTAATCCTCACTCTAGGTTTTGTTCCCTTCATTATGGATCCATGTGTGCAAGGTCGAATAATGGGAGATGTGGCCTGTTTCAAGAATTTGAGTTTGTGTCTCTTCTTTTGTTTTATTTTCTATGCTCAAAAATCGAGTTTGTTTCTACACCACCTTCCCATTTTTATTATTGTTGTGGTAGCCATTGGATCCCACTCTTTGGTTCACTCCACCCCTTATTTCATGAATTTCTAGAAGTTCTACAACTATCAAGCCTTTTAGGTAAGAATTACCTCTCTATTTTGGTTGTTGTTTAAATGAACTACTATGAGAATGTATGATATCACATGGAGTTGTTTATGATAAATGAGTTGTCTCTTGGCCCTTGTATGTGATTGTTTGAATGGATATAATACAAGCTGCAACTATTCATGTCATTTACTGTGTTGATTATGTGTCTAATGAGTGTATGTGTTTTTGTTACATGTTGTTAATATTTAAGTATATTGCAATGGAATGTATGAATTTCATCTCGAGTGGATTCCCTGTTTAATTTAACTCTTCATCACCGACACAAGACTGGATGGTATATGTGATTCTCATGGCGTCTCAAGTGAGACCTTCTTCAGTCTTTGACTGAGGATTGATATGTCAATGCCTTGGGGATTTTGTTGGCCAACTCTAGATGAACCTTGGGTCATCAACCCCCCAACGTTAAGAAGGATGCGTGCAGGCGAGCCAACAATTGACTACCAAAGAAATCCTTGGCTTGAGCCTAGTAATGGACTCTACCCGAAGAAGTAATATGCATAAGTCATAAGGTTGTGCAGTTCTTTGTACCATATTGTACTTTTAATGTTTGTTGTTTTCAATTTTTGTATTCCAAATCATAAATGCACACACTACAGTTTTTATTTGCACAACAACAACTACATGATGGAGGAAATAAGGCATGCATGCTAGTTAGAAGTTCCACTATGTGCGCCAGAAATCAAGAAGACACTACATGCACATCAGAATTAAGAAGAGGATCTTTGGGAAATCTTCCTAATGATTTACTCAGGCAGCACGAGAGATTGTGGAGCAATTAAAGAATGATATGGTAAGTTAGTTAATATTTCTACAACTCTAAAGAGGTTATGTGGACTACATGCATGTGCCAAAAGAATGCAAGGTTGGTAGTCAACAAAGCGAGTGCATAAGAGTTGAAAGTGACAAAGTGCTAGAGCAGAGAAGAGAATAGAAAGGAAGTTGCAACGACACAAAATAGGATGTTGTTGTTGTTGTTGTTGTTGTTGTTGTTTTCTGTTCATCTAGTAGGTTCGCTCTGAATGCTCTCGATCGAGAGATGAGTCTAGCTATGTTTTGTAAGAATTTATTTGTGAGTTTGGTTTTGTATTGCATTCAGAGTCTGAGAGAAAGCTCATGGTTCCTTTAAATGAACTATTGTGATAATTTATGAGAGCATAGGGTGTTGTTTCTGATAAATAATGAGTCTCTTAGTCTATGTATGTGACTGTTTGAATGAATATAATACACGTTGCAGCTATTCCTGTCATTTACTGTGTTGATTATGTATCTAATGAATGTATGTGTTACTATTAGATGTTTAAATTATATTGCAATGGAATGTATGAATGTCATCCTGAGTGGATTCCTTGTGTAATTTAACCCTTCATCACTGACACAAGACTAGATGGTCTCTATGATTGTCATGGCGTCTCAGGTGAGACATTCTTCAGTATTTGGTTGAGGATTGATATGTTGACGCCTTGGGGGTTTTGTTGGTCAACTATGGATGAACCTCGGGTCATCAATCCCCCATTGTTAAGAAGTATGTGCTCAAGCGAGCCAACAATTGACTACCAAAGAAATCATTAGCCTAAGCCTAGTAATGGACTCTACCTGAAGAATTACTATGTGTAAGCCGCAAGGTTGTACAGTTCTTTGTACCATATTGTACTTTTAATTTTTGTTGTTTTCAATTTTTGTATTCCATAGAACAAGTTGTTATCATAGGTTTATATATTATATTTATTAACTTATGTATGAGTGTTTTCGATCATATATACAAGAATTTGGAGACATTTTCTTTGGCATACTTTCGTCACTTTGATCCAATTTGTTCCACTCATAGGTATTGGACTTGAAACTAGAATATGGCTTACATTTTCCACCTTGAATTTTGCATTCCCAAATTCTTGTTCCTTTTTAGCCTTAGGATTGACCCCACTAAGTTGTGACACAAAGGACTTCTTACCATTCAAAAGTGTTGTAATTTACGTGGTAGAGCCTACAGATCACGGGTGCCCTAGTTAGATCCCTATTTTCCATTTTGGTGTCCATGATGAATTTTTTTCATAGGCTAAGGAGCCCTTTGAGCCCCACCATGAATTTTTGTTGAATCTGCGTGACTTATTCTCAACCTATTTTCTGGCCACTTCCTTCAGGGTTTCCATTTTTACATTTCGAGTTATATTGTTGCATTGCATACCATTTCTTATGCTTTTGAGCCTAATGCTTGCAATAGCTTTCCTCGTGACACTCACTTATTCCACTATATTTTAGCATTCTTTTATTCTTTCTTAGGATTTAATGACATGAAAAATACACAAAAAAACAAATATGATAAAAAAAGATAGATGGGAGGGAGAATAAAGATCTTTGTTTTCTTGGCATATGTCTTGAGTTGCTCAACAAATGGCATTCATAATTGGTTGTTGACTGACTAGTTTCCTATGTGTTCGACATCAAGACCTCTATTCACATATAAGGATTCATGTTGTACCTTGGTTTCCATTTTCAACATTAGTGGGTAGTCTCGTGTTTGTTAACGATATGCATCAATGAATGATAATCAAATGCTTTATCCCATGTTCGGCATTGGTTCATTTATTCACATGGTGTAGATTCATACCTTTGATGGGTTTGTATTCAAGACCTTGGGCCTTAGTAGCATCTCCTCTTTATGTTGTTTCCCGAGTTGCAAAATAATAGTACCACTCACTGATATGACATTGGTACTTTTGGAGGATCAATTTTTTCATCTCATTGTTCTAGTCATCCTCTTGATATATTCTGAGACATAGATCCACTATGCATTTGTTCATGGCTATGATCTATTTTTGACATGGATCCATTGCATATATGTATGTATGTATGTATGTATGTATGTATGTATGTATGTATGTATGTATGTATGTATGTATGTATGTATGTATGTATGTATGTATGTATGTATGTATGTATGTATGTATATGTATATGTATATGTATATGTATATGTATATGTATATGTATATGTATCATTGATCTACAGTGTACTTGATTTGGCAGCCATGCTTGTACACATCTGAGCATGGGTATGCCCACCTTGAGAAGAGAGTAATTCAATGCCTTGGTTTTCTTGTAGGTATTTTCTTGATCCAAAGTCTGGAGAAATCCACCTAGCCCCACTCAGTAGCTTCCTCTGTAATATTGTAATGTATTTCAGTCCTCAACTCCCTTTCTAACCTCACACATTAGGGGGCATATGTTGTAGCATCTTCTTAAACATTAAACATTACAATATTAAACTTCTATGAGTTATTCAATTAACAAAATATTAAGATAGTCATCTCTTAGAATTAGGAAAATTCACACTTTTAACATTACAATCACAATAAGGGGTGGTTGGAGTGCAGGGTGGGGGTCATTTTTTACCTTGAGAGAAAAAGGAAATAATGCTCGGGGCCTTGGAATTGCATCCAATAATCAAGATGGAGCTTATGTGCTTCTTGAGGGATTACTTTTATCAATCAACACTAACATAGACTCATTGATCATAATTGGAGACTCTAGAGTTATCATTAGAGCCCAGGTTCATCAAACAACTTTGAAAGGAAACATGATTGCCTCTATCTTTGCTAGAATCAACATAGCAGTCCAACTCATGGCCAAGGTTTCATACTATCATGTGTTAAGGGAACTTAATAATCATGCCGACAACTTACTGAATGAAGCATCCTCCCTAGCTCAAGGGGTTTTGGTAAAATATGGGGGCTTATTTTCTCTTTCATCCCCTAATGTTTATGACCCACTTGAAATCAAAGACACATAACACTCCAATTAATAAACCTATGGCTTGGTACTTCTTAACCATGTCTCCAAGTGAGTGGAAAGGACTTACAAGGACATAGGTTATGGTTTGTTGCATGAAAGAATTAATCCCCACTCTAGGTTTTGTTCCCTTCATTATGGATCCTTGTGTGCAAGGTCAGATAATGGGAGATGTGGCCTGGTTCAAGAATTTGAGTTTGTGTCTCTTCTTTTGTTTGATTTTCTATGCTCAAGGATCAAGTTTGTTTTTGCACCAACTTCCCAGTTTGATTACTCTGGTGGTAGCCATTGGATCCCATTGTTTGGTTCACTCCACCCCTTATTTCATGAATTTCTAGAAGTTCTACATCTATCAAGCCTTTTAGGTAAGAATTACCTCTCTATTTTGGTCGTTGTTTAAGTGGTTTGGTTTCTTGGGTGCAATTATCAAGTTTCTCTATGCCCTATTTTCCTGTATTTGGTTTCAATTTTTTAATCTTCGTGGTCAACTTTGAGGGTTGGAGCTAGGGAAGACTCCCCCCTACTCCTTGGTCTCGTCTCTTCACTCTATTTTCTAGGGCCCTTGGAGTTCATATTCCAACAAATTTTGGGTCAGATCCATTGATGAAAGAATTTCAAGTCCCATCCAGAGCTCTAGTCAATTTTGTATTCTCTATCCCACTCTGGTCAATTATGTCTTCTCTCGACAATGTTATCTACAAACACGATTGTGAAAGGTTCAACCCATATGGATTCCAGAGATATGAAGGAGATATGAAGGATCCTTCGTCAGCATGAGGAAACTCTTTAAGGTAATAATACATATCTTCAGTCGATTTCCATCGATGTTCATGACAATGAACAACAATGTCCTACTCAAAATGAAAATTTCATGAACCTCTGTGTTCAAAAAAAGAAAAAAAAATGGACATGTGCTCGAAGTAGAATGCAATATGCTACACAATTTGGTTCTTAACCTGTGTAAGGACTCTCTGTCTATTGTTTCAAATCATCGAATGTCCATCAACTTAGCTCAAGGTGACCCTAAAGAAGAGGAGATTGTTCATCGATCCAAAGAAGGCATGGTAGTGGACCAGCAGACCTCTTCTCACTCCATGGGAGGACAAGAGGAAACAACCAGCTAGCATGTTTTTAGTTAGACTGTGTGTTTTTTAAAGTTGCTTGTATTTCGGTTGTCTTCTTTAAGCATTATACTTGCATTAATATCTAGGTTGTAACAATGATAGACAATTACAAACTTTTATATATAGTATGTGAAAGTTTGAAGTTTTGTTTGAATTGCTACATCAACTCTTTTTCTATGCTCGTTGATAACTCTGCTATGACCCTTTTAATAGAATATCTACTAATTCTAGTTTAAGAAAAAAAAAATACACTACAATTACAAAAAAAAAAAATGTTAAATTTAAGATGTAAATACAATATCTCCCCAAATTTATAAAAAAACACACACATTAAAGGTTTTGGATACAAATGCTTTTAAATATAAAGAAGGAATTACAATCATCCATATTTCTTAATTAACACGGGGCTAAGATTTTGGATACAACGTGTCTTTAAATATAAAGAAGGGATTACAATCATCTATATTTCTTAATTCTTAATTAGTAGTTTAGATAATGAAGAGGAAGTTGAAAACCATATTTGAATTAAAGAATTAATAAAATTTAAAATTGCAAAAAAAATATATATATATATATAATTTTATTTTTTTTCATTAATTTTTTAATTTAATAAAAAAATTGTTAAAAGTTATAATTTTTTAGTTGAAAATTTTGATATGACCATTTTTAAGATTTTGATTTATTTTTTAAATATTTAAAACTTTAATTAATAAAAAGAAAATAAACCAAAAGAGACCTTTATCTTATAAAAAAAAGTACTTGTAAATTTTAATTTTTTATTTTTTTTATTGATAAAATAAGACCTTATCTTATGCCTTTTATACTTAAACTTGAATGCATGGCCAACATTAATGACCCAATATATAATTTGTTTTTACTTTGAAGTCTAAAACTTAGAGCGCATTGTCTAAACTTCGGAATATAATAATCAATAATTTCAACCTCGTTGAATGGATGGATAGCCAAAAGTGAGGAAATGATTAAGACTCACAAGCATTGGATACAACCACTTATTTTAATGTTACTTGCCTCCATTTTCAAGTTTAAAGGTCAAAGTTAAAATAAAATTATTATTTTTTTCATTTTAAATGGATAATAGTTTCATCTATTTCATTAATTTCAAATTTATTTAACATTACTTGCGTTCATTTTCAAGTTTAAATGTCAAACTTAAAATAAAATATATTTTTTTCCTTTTAGATTGATAATGGTTTCGAGTATTTCAAATTTATAGGTAATTTTAAGCATTTCTCAATGGTGTTTGACTTTGTGATTTATCCACATATTGATTTCTAACATGGTATTTGACTTTGTGATTTATCCACATATTGATTTCTAACATGGTATCAAAAGGTTTGTAAGATTAATTAAATCAAAGGCTCTACCAATTTTATCAACCATATCCATTTAATTTCATTTGGTTGGTAGTTATGAATGTTTCCAACCATTATCATTATTTTCATTTTCATTTAAGATGAAATTATCTTTTTCCATTTTACATTAATAATAGTTTCATAAGTATTTCAAATTTATAGGTAATTTTAAACATTTCTCAATGGTGTTTGACTTTGTGATTTTTAACATGGTAGTTAAAAACTTTGTAAGATTAACTTATGTTTTGTTTAAAGATCAAGGTATTTTGTGAGAGTTATGGAATTTTTGAAATGATTTTTAATATTATTGCAAGTCATTTTTCTTGTTTTTTCTAATAGTTTTGTGGTTGTTGGATGAGTTTGTTATGTGCATTGTGGATTAGAGGGTATTGTCTTTGCTTCTATGGTTTTGTGGGCTTTGAGGCCTCATTTTTGTTGTCGATTTTTCTGAACATTTATATTTTACATATCTCAACATGTAACCCTCCTCGATTGGGATTCTTTTGCCTCATCCCATGAGCAACTTATACTCATCATTTTCTAGTATTGGTCGTCTTCTTCGTGGTCCCATGTCTTTCAAAGTTGTTGATGTCTATTCATGAGGGCGTCACCCTCCTTGGAGATCCCACCAATGTAAGCATTGATGGTTGACCCCCACTATAATGACATCCTCTCCATACCATCGAAATTATCCAACCGGTGCCTTGTCATGGTCCTTGTCCTTTAGCAATATGCCAAGGATGTTACCTTAAGGTGAACCTCCACACAAATAGTCTTTGTTTCATGTAACAAAAAAATCACTTGTCAATAAAACATGCCATGTAAACCTACAAAAAAGTCATTTACCCCTAGCATATGGACATGGCATATAACATGCTACATAGTTAGTGGTTGTTAGGGGATTTGTCACTACCTATTGTCTAAGTAGGTCCCTCGGTGAATGGGTTAGGTTCACTGAAAAACATAAGGATATATACCTATTTGAATTCCCCTAGGGCTTCCATGCATATTAAAATTAAATGTTGAATATCGAGAGATGAACCTGATTACACAATGATTGTCCTTAGCTTTTTTGTGAGCTCCAATCAATCATATTCCAATTTGATCTTTTCATCAATAGACATGCACACAAAGAAAACAAATAGAACCTTTTTCATTCTTCATTTATCACAATCAATAATATAAATTGTCATGTAGATAATAGTCCTAACTTCACTCAAACATGATAAATAACTAATGATATACAAAGATTAATTATTTGTTTATTTATTTGTTTGGGGGTGGAGAAGATAGATCTATATATTTGATAATGAAGAAGTAACAACAAGTTTGACACCTGATTGTTGTTGCAGTACTTCCTTTTCCAAAGTCTGAGTACTCTCCTTAGTCACAAGTATTTATCTGTCTATTAGTATGATCTCGAAAACTACTATGGTGAAGTAGATAAATAAATGGTTGATTGAACTTCACTCAAGCTCTAATCTCTACCATGAGAACTAATGCCTAAATTTTTCTCAACACGAGTACACTTATAACCAAAGATATTTTTCCAAATATTTCTCCATCATAAAGGTGTTTTCTCTTGATTTATTTATCTTCCTCTTCTTTGCCTTAGATCTCTTATTTATAAGATATGGAGGTGATAAGATCAATCATGCATAGAATGCATGTCCTGCACGTGTGAGCCATGCATAGTCTTAATTCGTAGATTTCAACTTTATTTTCTTTTATCTTTTATCTTTCCTCGTGTTATTTCTATTTTCAGGAATTATGAGGTAGTTGTGGGTTTTTCATTGGTATCTAGCAGCCAATCATGTGTATCGCTAGTGAAAAGTGCATCCAGTGTCTATCACTAGGGACAATCGTGGCCTATGTGAAATTTTGAAAGAAAAATCCATATTGATGTGTCATAGTTTGTCATAAAGATGTATATTGGCTCAACTTAGCTCTACTTGGTCTAGGGTGCCAAATACAAGTATAATAGTAGCAATATTAGCATTTTGGAGACTCCCATAGTCATTCTTTCAATTTTGAAAGGTGATTTTCAAATGAGCATAACTTTATCATTAAGAGTCCATTTTTCGTACCATTTTTTTTTAGAGTGTGTACTTGTTTGTTCTCTCCACACCGGAGTAGTTATTTTTTGAAATTTTCACTATATGGTACTTCTTATATTTAGTTCTCTCACAAATCATTGCTTAATCCTTTAACTTATGAAGAGCGTATCTTAGTGATCCAGACACC
This sequence comes from Picea engelmannii, assembly GCA_009831015.1. Lineage (NCBI taxonomy): Eukaryota > Viridiplantae > Streptophyta > Pinopsida > Pinales > Pinaceae > Picea > Picea engelmannii. The sequence continues at coordinate 62,829 of ML796105.1, forward strand.
TCTTTTACTGTCATTTTTTTTAATTTCATTATTTTTTTAGCATTGTGCAATAACATAGTTTGTTTCCATTTTTGGAGCCATCTTATTTATGTTTGTCATTATGGTCAGTGTGAATGAAATCCATCTAACTAGTACTAACCATTAATCCTGGAAATCCTACATGAAGACTTGTTGAGAAGTAAGGGATTGTTCATGATCACTTTGCAAGAATAAATTACACCTTTGGATCCCTTGAAAAGAGCTAAGTGGGATAAAAAAATGATGAAGCATGTGAAATCATTGGCATGTTAATTTATAAAGATAATAACTTTCATGTTCAAGGAATTGACAAACCAAATGAAGCTTAGACCAAGTTTGAACAATGGTTCAATAAAAAGAATGAGATATTAGCTCATCAACTAGAGAATGAGCTTATGCTTTGGATCCTATTGTGGCTCAATTTTGACTGAGTGTTGGTGTAGAGAAAAGTTCAATAAAATATGAATCCGTAGAATCATGACTATGCATTTCTAGAAGCCAAGTATCTAAGGTTGAGGAGCCATTTTGTATACTGTCTATGCCCAATTATCTGGATACTCTATGCTTCTCTCTAAAGACACAGTATGAGTGGGTTATAATTGGAAAATTTCATAGTATATTATAGAATCTTATGTAACTACTCCAATTGCTTATATAACTACTCCTTGGAGGTCACAAGTTCAAATCTAGAGGGGGGTAGGGTATGTACACCTTCATATACTTTAGCAGTAAAATTGTTGCGTGGAGGGGGTCCCTTGTCCCACAAACAAGGGGGTCTCATACACCAATTGGTGTCTGGCTTGGTCTCGACCTTAATATATATATATATATGGCCAATAATGTAACTAGAGAGAGTTTTTGGTTAGAAGAGTTGTTGTTACAAGTTCATGATTAGAGATCTAAGTCGAAGTTATGTATATCATTCACATTTACACCGATAGGCGTACACCTATTGGAAATGGGCACAATTAATGATCTTTTAATCTTAAATTCTAATTTGGTGGCTATTAGTTGAAGATTTTGGTATATTCTTCGTCGTCCTCCCAAATCAATGAATGTATTTATTGTTTATAACTTCCTTACATTTCTGAAGGCATTTGTTAACATGTTTACTTTTTCACATTTACCTAATCATATTAAGAAATTACTGTAAGGTTGTATGAATGTCAGGTTTAGATAATTAACCAAGATCAATATCTCTACAAGCTTTTATTGCCACGTTTAAATAATTAGCAGGCACTACCTCAACCTCAACCTCAATATCAGACATGTATCATATTGAGGGGAGAGACATTCTTCATTTTTTATGGAGTGTGAACTGTGCATGGCCTATTGCCACGTTTCACCCGTTCAATTAAAATTTATCCTTTCAATTTATGAGTTTAATTTAAAATTATGGCATTCAATTTAAAGTTATCCTTTTAATTTATGCGTTTAATTTAAAGTTATGCTTTCCATTTAAATTTTTTGTTGGAGTTATGCGTTTCATTTAAATTTTTTTCTGAAGTAATCCACGAGAATATTCATATGCAAATGAATAATTAAGGAGATTCCAGGGAAAGGAGAGGAGACTTCAAATTATATGTACATAAGAGCTCAATACAACACAAGTTAAAAAGTGCACGAGGCATTACACCATAATGGCATCGGTGACATGAGACAATAAAACAACCATATACTCACCATGTAGTGAGCAAGTGCTATTGCAAGCACTACTACAAAATTGCAATCTTTTGCTCTGGTTTTTCGATCGTTTGTCCATATTCTCAGGTACTACTCCACCCCCACTGCTCTTCCAGCAGTTTGGGCAACCAAAAGTTTAAATAACTCAAATCTTCAATGCATTCATATGCTTGCAATTCTTCTAACTTATTAGTTCTAATACTGGGCAGCTCCTCCACTTTTTCTATGTTCAGAATTTTGTAAGATCAAGATGCCCTTTCCTTTTCTTTAATTGCATTGAGAATAGTTAGCTACATGTACAGACCAGGTGAATTTGTCAGTAACATTAATAAATTAAATTTAAACAAAACTGTAAAATTAAAAAGTTAAAAACTATAATAGTTACTAGCACAACCACATAATTGTGGTTGATGAAAGAGGATAGGTATATTTAATTTACAAACCACAATTTTAACATAAACCCTAATTAGGGTTTCTAAATGAAATACGCCTATCAGCGTTCATCAGCCACAATTATGTGGTTGTGCTAGTTTTAATACAATGGATCATTGGTCTGCATATATGTTTGTGTTTGTATTGTATCTATATGATATGCATGTGCTTGTCATTGATCTGAATATGGTTAGTTCAAATGGTTTAAATGAATGTGATCCCTACTAATTTCTAACACATTGTGACTTAATCACATGTCAACTATCAAACATACCTCTAGTGAGACCTCCTTACTCCTAGAACGTTGAATATGTTGATTGCCTAGACTAAATCAAGCCATTGTTGGACACTTACCATGGACCTTGGGTCTATAACAAAGCCAACATCATGGTTCCATTGTTAGGACTTTAAAAAATGTAGATTACTAGAGATGCAATGGGCATGGGAGAAGGGCGAGATTCAATATCGGTTCAAAGGAAGGATTCATGAATTTGCTTGTCAAGAAAGAGAATGCATAGGGGAGGATGTTGTAAGATTCAAAGAGTAATATTTGTTTGAGTGGCTACATGATATCTAGATATTTTGGGTGGAATTTTCAGTAAATTTGTGTGAATGGTTGGAAAGGCTTGTGGAGAAGCACCGACATTGACATTCGTCATGCAAAGTTGAGTGGATGACCATAAACTAGGTAACTGTCCAATGGTATGGCCATAAATTAACCTGAGAAATTGGTTTCTAGTTCAAAGGTGTAGTAGAAGGCTATGCTTTTGAATTTGTATTAGAATGGCATCATTCTTTGACCAAGGTGCTCAAATTTTGTAACAAAGGACCATGTGAAAGGTTGATAAAAGTGATACCAATTTGGATAAAGATGTTGATGGTATAAAAATTATGTTGCTTAACCCTATAGAGACATAAGCATAAGCCCTACATGGGGGGGGTGTGGAATGGTAGAAGGACTTGATGGAAAAAATAGTGTCATAAGCTACTCAAATAATGGGTGGTTGTAAAGGAAATTGATGCATTGAGATAGCAACATATTGGTGGCTAGAAGAAATGGAAAATATCTGCATTAGGAAAGAGTTTTTGATAAGAGGTGATTTTCCTAAACTACATCCATAGTATGATATGATGCAAAGGATGAGAGGAGAAATAAAAGGAGATTTGGTCAGCCCCAAAATTAAAGAGAAATAAAGTGTATTATTGCAAAGAGAAAAAGAGTTCATGGAAGAAATAATTGAGGTGGTGACCACGTGACAATGTGGGGAATGCAAATAATATAATTGCAAGTGTAGAGATGTTACCCAAGTATGCTAACCTAGGTGTTGATTTTTCCATGAGTGCAGTGTAAATAATCCACCATCCATGACCCCAAGGATTTGTGTTGGTTCAAAGTCATTAGAGAATGGCAACAACTCAGAAAAAATGACTCATCTTTGAAATTGCCTCTATTCCGTGACAAAGGTGATGAGGATGTAGAGAAACATTGGTTCCTCCGTGACACTATTTGGAATGAGCAAAGAACCCCAAATGCTACATGATTGGTGGAATTCAGAACAATGTTGCAAGCAAGGGCATTTTAATGGTACATGAAGTGCAAGTAGAATACTCATGCATTCCATGGTGTGATTTGTATTTACCTAAAGGAAGATTTTGTAAAGGAGATTTAGAAACCAAATTCAGAATAACAAAGTGTTGTAGGATTGAAGGAGATCAAGTATAAAGTAGGAAGGATGGTTTTGGAGTATGAATAGTAGTTATTGGATTTGATAAGTAGACTGAGTTACAAAATTTAGGAGGTACAACATAAAGAATGGTTTATTGGTGGCATGTTACCTCACATCCACACATTATTGTTGCAACAACAGGAGTTGATATAGAAGGAAGAGTTGGAATTCACTATACAATTGGAATCTACAAGTGGATTGGTAGAAACCTTAGTCCAAGGATTAACTCCAAGACTAATATAGTTCCAATACCAATTAATTATGTTAACATACTAGATTCAAGACTTGGTGAAAGCCAAGTTGAGTGGAAGAGATATGGCATGGTGAACATTGTGTAGGGCTGAAGGCCACCTATATAATGATTTCCTCATGACACAAAGATAGGCCGCAGTGGTAGATAATTCATTCTTGGGTAGTATGCCAAGTAAAGAATATGGAGGACTCTACGAGATATGTAGGAACTCGAGGCATGAATCACATCATAGTCCTCTTTTGAAAAAGTATAGTAGAATTGTGGCAGTAGTATATAGTGACTTCTGCAAAGTAAATATTCATTGTACAAAGGAAATTTGTGCATTGTCTACATTTGTTAAGAAATTTGAAAATAATTTGTTCGTGATAGTCTTAGGGGGGAGGAAAAAGCTAGGGCTAGTATCAAAATTAGGATAATCAGACATCGAGGAATAATTTGAACCGTCCTCCGCCATGTTATTAGAATTGTGACGAAGTGGGACATATTGCATACAATTCTCAGTAGTTTTGATAGCCTCACTATAGCCACTGCCATAAGTTAGAGCATAACATTGAGGATTTCCTTAAGCTGATACAAAAATGGGAGGCACAAGAAAAATAACAATGTAGTGCAAAAATGATTAATTATAAGTTGTGGATCCTTGGTGGTGATCAATCCCATCAGGTGTACACTAGCATCGATGTTGTTACCTATAGTGGAGTGGAGATAGGTGCAGATATTGGAACTACAAATTAAGGACCAATTCACAATGCTTCACAAAAAGAACTAGCATTTGATCCTATGCAACAAAAGGCGTTTCTGCAATATGCAAGTGTGGAATTCATGAGGGACATTGTAGATACATGGGAGGTTGACTTGGAGAATGGGGAGAGACTGTGTGCTTCGATCTAGCCATTGAGTAGATGCCAAAAACTATTGATAGTACCACTCAAGAAGAACTCTACAAGTGGTTGAAGACCCTCCTTTGCATATTATAATATGAACAAGCTATGACTAGTCTCAAAGTAGTCCTTGCATGGGTTCTAGGAGAACCTGCCTTGGATTATATCAATAGGTTGTTACACCACGTGTAGAGAAGGTGGTTAGGAAAGGAATTCTAGCTTAATATGTTGATTGGAAGATATGAGGTATGAGAAATCATGCTCAATATTGGGTCAGACGTGAATATGTTGCCAATGAAGTCTGCATAATTCATGGGAAATCCAAGTTTAGTGTACTCACTTATACAACTGCAATTAGAAAACCAGTGATGGATCTTCTCAATCGCTAGAATAGAGAAGATGGAGGTTTATCTCAATGGCATGAAAACCTATATCAAATTTGAAGTCATCAAGATAATTAATTACAAGGATCCCTACCCTATACTACTAGAGATTGAATGGGATTTCAATAACAATGCTAGCTTAAACTTGAAGCAGAGTTAGATGTTGTTTAAGAAAGAAGGCCGCAAATTCATTCAACCATTGGACCCCACACTAGACAATTGATTTGTCGAACTGGTGGAGAATTTTTAGATGAGAACACCCGATATCAACTTTATATCCGTACCATAAAACATCAGGAGAATTACATTGATCCTTCGACATATGGGGAGCTAAGTTGGCATAGGGTCTACTCATTCACAACAAATTTTGGAGCATATTTTAACCGATGGAAGAATGGATATTATGAATAGTCTACCCAAAAGTGTGCATTTCTACTTGTACGAAGGTGGATTGGCATATATGTATAGGACCCATTGAGGCTTAACGACATGACTAACACAAAAGATTTGTTGTCTTGGGTGGAAAATTGAATCGTGCTTGCATAGAGAATGGTAGCACTAGACCTTTCTTTAGTAGAAACCCTAACATGATTTTGGGAAACCCATAAGATAGTGTGACACTTGCAAGAAGTGGCAATGAAGGAATTGTAGACCCATCTCTACCAAACCCAAGGGTTCTGCCAATAGACAACTAGTCCAACTCAGTTGAAATATTTATAGGGTTTGGTAGAATTTCCAACCCATGTAGATATTTGGATTATTGTGAGAGACATTGGATGACATAGGTTGTTCCATTCTAGCAATGAGTGCACAAATTTGTGCAAACCTTCGCGCCATTGCAAGGGAACTAATGTCTATAGGAAAAGATGTGGCAACATGCATGGCATTGGTTGAAACTATGAGAAAGGTTTTGTGTTACTTTCCAATGTTGTGGGATAGAAACATCATATATAAGAGTGATTTGGCTCATTCAGTGTTTCTTGCAACTAGAACAAAATTCCTAATTATAAGTTTGGCGGAGAAATTTGGCATAGAGTTACATACTATATAGGAGAGACCAATGGAGGTTAATATTGCAAATGTATAAGTTGATATCGACCCTGAAAAGGAGATACAACACATGTGGTTTGAGGAGACATAGGGTCACCATAAGTTCAATATATGTGGGATACTGGTAGCTCAATTTACTACCACGAACCATTGTAGATGAAACAAGTGAATATTGGGATTGAGAATAAGACAAAATTCACAATGATAGGGGACTATTAGAATGAGCACATAGTTGCAAAAATTGTCATGCTACTCCGAGAATATGTATATATATTCTCATGGAGATTTATGAATATGAGAGGTAAAAGAAGGACAAGTGATAATACAAAATTAGGAGTTCTCATGCTTTTGTTGGCTAGGTACCATAATATGGTCTAGAAGTGGTGCCAAATATCCCCACATGACTAAGGTATCCAACACAAACATTTTTCTTAGGGGGATATGTTTTAATGTACAACAACAAGTTATAGAAACACCTAGGGAAATTATGAATGCACTAGCAGGGACCATATAGGGTCAAGTGCAGATCACTAGTGAGGGTGCAATATAACTAGTGTAGATTGATGGAACATTGAAAAATATGTGGGTGAATGAAACCTATTTGAAACCCTATATGGCCCCAACCCCTGCAAAACCACCTTAATATTTGGTTTGGGGGGGGGGATTAGTATACTATAGTAAAACTCAATTATTGCATTTATCTTCTTTTGTAGGTCTATGAATAAAAAGTAGAATAGGTCTAGAGTTTTGCAAAATTAAAAAAACTCCACTAGAGAAAAACTCTATGGTTGGGACATGGATTTTGGGTGAAAAAGATGAATTGTAGAGCTATTGAACCATAGAGAAAAGGGTGTTTCTTCATAGGGTCAAGTCTCTATAGGTGGGGGGGTCTCTGATTCAAAAAATAGTACTTGGGGAAATTTTGGGTCAATAAGAGCATTGAGTCTTGTCACCATTAAATGTGATGATGGGTAAGTGGTAATCCAACTCTAGTTATTAATGCCACACAAGCCAAGCCCAAGATAATCAAGTTGCATTAATGGACCATAAAGTTGTTGCAAATGGAATGTTTTCTCTTACAATAATGACTAGATCTACTTAGGATTTGGTAGGGATTCAGGTTGGATGTGCGAGATTGGGTAGAAGATCAAACAATCAAGATGGTGAATCTTTGTGATGGTATTAATATAAAAACAAATGTTGTTCTTTACGAGTTGTGGTTATTTTTGGGAAAGAGATTAACTCATTGAGTCGCATAGCTACATTGGATCACTATAAGGAATTCAAAGTCGAAACCCTAAAAATTCAAGGTGTAGTGTTAAATCGGGACTATAGTGGGAAACCGGTGGATTACTACAAGACTAGGAAAACACTGCCATGAACAGGGTTATCAATTAGACAAGGGATCGTGGGTAGAAAGTCTCAAAAGAATAATCCATAAGGAGAGAATGCTCCCATTTTGGAAGTGCCACATCTAATATGCCTGGACAAAGGTTAGATCCACAGGTGCATGTGTTGAAGGATGAACACCTGAAAGGCTATGTTGAAAAACTATTTTTGGTGGACTATAATATAAAAAATTATGCAGTCTTCCCTAAGTTTTCACCAGACCAATATAGTGAATAAAGGGCAAAGAAAGATAGGACATGAAATTTTCTTTGGCCCCTATTCAATTCCAAAATTATAAACTTGTTGCATGTCCTTTACTTTGGTAATTCTCCTGTCATGCGGAAGTGCATCATGTTATTATTATTGAGGATGCATTTTGGTGTGGATGGACCAAAAGGTCCCTATCAATGACAAAGTGATCCATGACATAACTGGATTGTTTTTTAAAAGGGACAATATGTTGTGGAATCATTCATGGTTTTCCCCATCACGCAAAAAGATAGGACCACGTAGGAATAGGTGGACCCATGCGTGAAATATGGGGTGAAGAAAATAGATTGAGGGTTTGAGATAGCTTCTATCAACAACCTATTGGTTAGCATGGAAAAACAACTACTATCTACTAGTATTTTTTGAACTTGTAAAAAGGGGGAGTGCTCTAAGCACGCATTTCATGTGGTGAATGTCTATGCAAATGGAGTCAAGTTGAATTAGGTGTGGTACCTCACCAAAGAGGTATTGAAAAATGTGGTAGATTCACATGAAAAGAATCGAGATTTTCAGTTTGGTAGCTTCTTGTTGTTGATCAAATTCTAACAATGGATGGACCCACCCAATTCCCAATTGTTGGAATGGGACCCAAAACATCGATTTGTGGTGGCTAAGTATAAGAAATTGGCCTATTCCACTGACAAAACTACCTAGATTGACCTGGATACAATGTTTGAGAGATACTATCAAAATATGTGTGGTGTACTAACACAGATTACTAGAATCCTTCCATGGATCATTAATGTATATGGCTAGTAGTATCAATTTGAAGTGGCTTGGAATTATTGTGCAATGATACCAAAACTACCAAATGGTAGCATGAATTCATAGGAAGAAGTGGAAACTCTAGAATTCATGTTAACATTGATGATCATGGAGCAATCTAATAAGGGATGGATCAAGGTAATGGTAGACCAATAGAATCAGTAGGGAAAGAGGCCATATATGATTAGAGGGGTAGGGAAAGAGGGTGTTGGAAAAACACTCTAGCTAGGCACGGGGTAGGCAACCCCATATAAGTCAATTATGTTATATGAATCAGAGGGATAGCCCATGGGGCCACTGTTGACCGTACATGGATGGGTATATCACCCAATGACAAGGTAATCTTCACCCTCTCCTCCACCCACCATTAGGTCATCAGGTAGTGGTACCCACTCAATGCATAACATCTATGCATCCCCATAAGTGAGGAATACCCATATAATGTTCTAGGAGCAGGTGGCACTACTAAAGTAAAGCAATAATCTTAATTCATTGTTGTAGTGATTACACCACACAATCCAGTCTCAAATCATTGACGAGATCACATTGTCCTTGTTAGGATTCATGATTGTGCCCCAATTGTATTCAAGCATGATGGACCTGGCAAGTTCGATGCTAGAAAGGCATGCTACTCCTAAGTGACACCATATTTATAGATATCTCATAAGAGGAGTCCTAGTTGGAGCTCAGTTTCATTGGATTATTGGTTGAGGAAGTCCCCACTAAGACACCTCTAGTGCCACAAATGAAAATAAAAGTGAAGGCCCCAACCTCACATGGGGTATAAATCACTTGTGGCATGTAGACCACCAATTATAGTTCATAGTTTAGATTGGGAAGAAGGACTCCACTATAGAGTCATCATGAAAAGGGAGTGACAAGGTGGATCCATTCCTCATTATGAAAACCCCCATCACCATAGAATAAGTAAGAGAAGGAGACGAGGTCTAGGTGTAGCCTACGATTGACCTATGCAAGATGGATCTACCCTTGCTCATTCAACTCATCTCATAATTGGCTACAAAAATGATTATATTATGATAAGGATGAGTATATGAAAGATCTATAGACTCAAAACTTACAATTCAAAGAGTAGGTGGAACAATTCCAACAAGAGAGGGAAGAAACGTTGAAGAAACTTGAAGAAGTTGCAAAGGATAAAAAGCATTGGTAGACAAAGGAATAAGAAGCCATAGCAATGCTAAAGAAATAAGCAGATGAGAGTGTTTTTGCATTGGAGTGACTAAAGAAGCAATATGAGGATGCATGGAAGACAAGGCAAAGGTTCATGATGTCACATCAAAGGCAAATGAAGAGCTCTCCACATGTTTTGTGGAGATGCTCCCACATTTTTTGGAGGCCATGTTGATAACATAAGAAGAGAGTAGTGTGGTTAAAAAAGTAACAACAACCTTAGGATAATTGTGGAAAATAGAAATGGATTGTTGGAATCCGCCCAAGTTGCAAAGGAAAGGTAGGAAAAAGAGGAAAGAAGAACTAGCCAAGCAAGAAGCCATAAAGGCCGAGACTCGGAGAAAAGAAAGGAATTGATCAATGATCTTATTACCTAAGCTCAGGCACAAATAGAGAAGTTACAATAGTTGCAGCTAAAATGCCAAAGTCTGTGGATGAGATTCTAGAAGTATTGGAATATCATAGCAGTATCAAAGTAGAGGATAAAGCAACAAGTAGAGCAATTAAAAGCATAATGAAAGAGTGTATGTTGAGGCCATTGTGTCATATGATCTAGATGAAAAAATGGAGGAAGCTTAGGGAATATCATTCAAGTGGGATGATCTTGAGGATGAGAAGAAGAAACTAAGGAACTTGGTACAGGAACTCACACAAAAAGCATAGGTGTCAATTTTCAAAGACTAAGAAGATGAAAGAAAAGTCTTGAAGCGAAGCTAGAAACATTGATGTAAGTAATGCCGACTGTAGAAGAATTAATAGAAGCATCAATAGTCAAGTACTAAAACCCAAATCCCTTTTTGAGGAATGAGGCACAAAACCCGACTTGGGGACAAGTTGGAAGGTGTGGTCAAGGGGTTGTTGTGGCTCAATTTTGACTAAGTGTTGGTGCATAGCAGATTTCAATAGAACATGAATCCATAGAAGTAGTGAAAGCACAAAATCCTAAGTATGTGGTTCCACATAAGCCTAAGTATGTGGGTTTGAGGAGTTATCTTCTATATCCTCTACACCTAGTTTTCTAGACTCTATGTAGGTCTCTAAAGACAAACTATTGTACTCTTTTGTATGAGTGGGATACAACTAGTAGATTCCATAGTATATTTTAAAATCTTATCTAACCACTCCAGTCACCTATATATATATATATATATATATATATATATATATATATATATATATATATATGGAATGTAATGTAATTAGAGAGAGTTTTTTGTCATAAGGGTTGTTGTTAAGTTCATGGTTAAAGATCTTCATCAAAGTTATGTAATATATTTCATATTATTAATACAATGGATCAATATTCTGCTTGTATGTTTGTGTTTTTATTGTATCTAGATTATCTTTATGCTTGTCATTGATTTGAGTGATATTAGTTCCAATGGTTTGAATGAATGTGAATAAGCTCATAAGGAATGTGATCCCCACTAAATTGCAAACAGTTTGCACCTCAATTACATGTCAACTATCAAATGTGTCTCGAGAGATACCTCCTTTCTCCTGGAAGGTTGAATATATTGGTTCCCTAGGAAACATCAAGCCATTGTTGGACACCTTTTGTAGTCCCTGAATTTGTCACAGAGCCAACAAATCATGCAAACTTTAATCACATTGAATATTGTATCTCAAGTTTTAAGCCTTTGAGAATTTTTCTTGTAGATTGTAGTATGAATAATATTGATGATTAAACGATAATTTCCATCTTTTCTAAACTTGGTGAACCATGTTGTTTTTTTGTCCTTCCTTTTACCCCAACAAGGAAGCTTTTGGAATTGCTTATAAAATACCTAGTTTTGAATCATTTTTAGAACAATTAATGTGAAAGAAGAACAAGTTCTTGCACAATGTTGGTATCATTTCTATAAATGCTAAAAATGAATCCTTATTGGTGCAACAAAAGTAAGGTCCCAAGAAGAAGCAAGCCATGGAGAGAAAAATGAACAATAGTCCAAAACCTAGTCAACCTTCGCTTGCTTCAAATGTGGACCAAGGAGCAAATTTGAAAGGAAAGAAGAATAAAGAATGTTGTACCTTTTGTGGATGAGATGGCCATTTGGAATTACATTATTGGAAGAAGGTGGAAGCTTTGGATGCAACCATGACGCATCATAAGATCAAGCTTGATCATCCTCCATTTTCTTATGGTTCTCATTCTAAATAAGAATCCATTTATGTTCCCAAATGCAACGTCAATGTAAAAACATCTTTTTTATATGATTGGATTTTATATTCGGTGGCCTCTCATCATATGGCTAAGGATAAAGCCATGTTTTATACACTTGATGACCGTAACACAAAAAAAAATTGCGTTGGTGATAATAGGTCCTTAGGAGTTGTAGGGTTAGGAATTGTTAAGTTAGACGAAATTGTTTTTAACCATATACTTTGCATTCTTGTTTGTGCCTATTGTTGAAGGAAAATCTCCCTACGGATAGGTAGATCTCCTCTTGAGAGATAGACTCTTAACTCTTAAGACAGAAGATGCTTATCATGGACACTGACTTCCTTTTAGATCTAGATAAACTAATGTGTGAGGAGAAAGGAGAAAAGAAGTACCTTTTATCTGTGTTTGTCCCTGCACGGTCCGAGTTGAGCTCCAATCTTACGCTCCTTGATAAGCCCTGTAGACAAACAAAGTACAAACAACTTCCTACTCTACTGAGATTATCTTGAAATAGACCTATCTATTAGAGACAAATTCATGTGAGATTAAACACAGATTTGAAAGAAACAGGCCAAGCATATTATATTAAAGAGAACACAACGAAGAATGCTTACAGCCATAGATGTGAGTGTAGCATCTTCGCCAAGTCTTCCTCGTCCAAACCCTTGCTCAAACAGTCCACACACTGAATGTTGATGTTCCGAAATACACCTTCTTCATGAGATCATAGGTTGGATGCTTCACAATTCTTTCCATCCCTTTCACCATGAGAAGGCCTGTTTAAATAGTCTTGGAGAGGCCCAACTACTTGAGATATCTTTGGGGTAAGTTGAGGATTTTCCTCCTCCAGTTATGGATCTGCCCTAAGATCATGGCTTGACCAAGGATTCGAATCCAACTGCCTTCGGATATTGAGGGGATCTTTCCCTCATTCTTCTCAACAAACCAATTTTTGCCTAGAATAGGTAGCGCTCCCCCAAAAGGGGAATCAGAGCGTTATAGCACTCCCAAAGAGAAGGAAAGCAAATGTTGGTGTTATAATGCTCCCCCAGAAGGGTGGACAGAGCGTTATAATGCTCCCTAACAATATATAGGGGAGCACTCCTCCCTAAAACTCAATTTTTAGTGGTCCTTCCAATGGAAAGAAACTTGTACTTCTAGTAAACCGATTCCTCCTCTTCATAACTAATCTTTGAGGTATCCTAAGTGTCCCTGTCATGTTAGTGGAGGCATGACATAGGCAAGAAGGTGGTATGATATCAGCAACACTTATACACTTGCATTCAAGATGCGACACTTGAAATGACGACACTTGCGAAGTGAGTAATTTTGAGGTGTAACACCTATGCTATCTTCTTGGTTTGATGACTATTTAGAAGACTTGTGAAGAAACTTCTCTTTTTCTTTGTTGACAATTCATCTTTTAATTCTTCTCATGATTTTCATCTTGTTTTGGATATCAATGCTTCTTTTGATAAAGACAATGAGGAGGAACCTCATTCTTTTCCTTCTCTCCCTCCTCCTCCTACAAATGAGTCTATTAGGGCCAATTATAGCTCAACTACTTCCTAGAGGGGTCCAACATACTTGAGGAGTTGTTGGTTCCTTAGTTGGTGATCATGTTGTTCCTTGACAGACTCATTAGTAGCTCCAAAACACCTCTTTAGCTCTCATTGCTTGATGCTTAGAGACTCTGGATCCAAAAAAAATCATGAAACATATGGTCAACTAGAATGGGGTCAAGTGATGAATGAAGAGTATAGTTCCTTATTGGTGATTGATACTTGGGATTTAGCTACTCTTCCCCAAGGGAGAAAACTTGTGAAATATATGTGTGTTTATAAAACTAAGATAGCAACACATGGAAGTGTGGACAAGTAAAATTCCTGATTAGTATCTAAATGTTTCTCTTAGGTCGAAGGCATCAATTAATCTAAAACCTTTTCTCTAGTTTCCAAAATGGATTCCATTCACCTTGCTCTATCACTTGCAGCTTCATAGAGATGGGAGGTCCATTAGATGGACTTTGAAGTTAAGTTTGCCTTATTGCATGGGGATTTGTAAGAAGAAATTCGTATGGAATAAATATCGAATTTGTCCAAGGTGAATCTAATGTTTTATGCAAAGTCGAGAAATCTCTCTCTATACTCAAGAAAGCACCATGAGATTGGTATGAGAAAATGGATTGGTTTCTACTTGATTTGGGATTTTTCTAGATGCCACTCTGACCTAAATCTTTACACAAAATGGGTGGGTGTTGAGATTCAGATTTTAGTTTTTCATGTTGATGGTCTCATTCTCATTGATATAACCTGATTTGATCATCTAAGTGAATTTTTTAGGAACCATTTTGAGATGATATACTTATGACACATACATTACTTTATTTTCCTTCAAGTTTTACAAATGGAGTGTATTTTCCTAGTATTCCTTGAATCTCCTTCTTTAATTTCACATGCATGATTGTAATAAACAATAACCCCTTTTTTTGACCAAAGACTTGAGCTTAACTTTGTCACTCCATCACCTTTGCGACCATGGAGGGGCTGGGCACTCCCCAGGCGTCCCTTCTGCCTCCTCCGCCGAGCTTGCCTTCTGAGGCTTTCAATCGGCTCTTGGCTGGGCTTCCAAAGAAGAAAAATACTAAAGCTGCGAAATTTGTTAAAAAATTGGACGATATTCCTGTGATCTCCCTCCCTCCAGAAACCCCGATCCAGGTTGCTCTGTCGTTGGCCGAACGGGCTCTCATTGGCCAGTTCATTGGGCTATGGCCATCCCCAAAATCCACTGAAAGCTGGGTCAACAGAAACTGGGCACCGTTGATCAAAGAAAGTGTCACCTCTTACTTTCTGGGGAGACGATACTTCCTTTTCGAATTCACATCAAAGGACGACAAAGATCTGATCTTCCAAAATGGCCCCTACTTCATGGGACCTCAGGGTCTGTATTTGAATAAATGGACCCCGGACTTCGATCCGGCAATAGATGTGCCCAAAGCAGTCCCGGTGTGGGTCAGACTTCCAAATCTCCCAGTACACTGTTGGAATTGGGACACTCTGAGGCACATTGGAAATGCCCTGGGGAAATTTATAGATCGAGTGAACAATAAGGACCAATATGACTATGCCAAGATCTGTGTAGAAGTAGATCTGGAGGTGGGACTACCAGAGGCCATCACATTAAAGGTCGGAAGCTGGGCGCATTTACAGAAACTGGACTATGAGCAACTGCCCTTCAAATGCTGGAAATGCCATGTTTATGGCCACTTCGCTAGAGGCTGCCCAACCAACAATGAGGCTGTGCAGGGGAAGGAGGATGGATGGAATCAAGTCAAGCGATCCAAACCCTATCTCAAGAATCAGAAGCCGGGAGGCCCTAATGGCAAAGGACCTCACCAGGCCATTGCCCAGCAGATCCCACTCAAACTTGTTCTAGAAAATAAGTTCGATCCTCTGAGATCACAACCAGAGAACACACAGGAGGTCGTGGTCCAAAAGGAGACAGAAGCTACTCAGGAGATCGAGGCCCAAAAAACAGCTCCTTCAAGCAAAGGTACTCCCTCATCCTCCCACAAAGGAACAAGTGTCGAAGATCCCAAAGGTATGACTATAAAAGTTGAGGAAGAAGAGCAGGAAACAGACAAATCAGAAGAGGAAGGAGAAATAGGAGAGTCCCACACCTCGGTAAGAAGATCTACAAGAGGCCGAAAAACTGACAGGGAAAAAAGGGAGTAGGAGACCTACAAAGATAAACTTCAGGGCAGCCAACCAACTTTGGAAAAACTGCTAGCCCCAAAGCCTAAGATACTGAAAAACCAGCCCCAAGGCTCCAAGGGAGCCCACCAGAAACATAAATAATGAAGGTCATCTCCTGGAATTGTAGAGGTATGGGGACCAAAGAAAAGGAAGAAGCCATCAGAAGCTTAATCAGAACAGAAACCCCAGACATACTTCTCGTCCAGGAGACAAAGCTGGAAGACATAGCCTTCCTTCAAGCAATTAAGAAACTTTGGATTAAAAGTAAAGCAAGAGAAATCTCTGCCCGAGGTGCCTCAGGAGGGATCGACACTCTTTGGAACGTCAACAAATTTACAGTCCTATTTGAGGCTAGGAACACTCATTGGTTGCTGCTGAAAATGCAAAATTTGGACACTAAGGAAACTTTTTGTCTTTTCAATGTTTACTCTCGAGTCAATGTTGGGGAAAAAAAAGACTGTTGGGATTCTATAAGCCACCAAGCAGATTTGCCAAATCTGGAAAATATAATTATTGCTGGAGACCTCAATCTCACTCTTCATCCATCTGAAAAAAGGGGAGGCAATGCAGTTTGAGATCCGGCAAGGGAATGGGTGGAGGACATTATGCAGGACTGGGACTTGCTAGATATCAAACCTTCTTCCGGTAAGTACTCCTGGTCTAATAAAAGAGTGGGCCCTGGACATATTGTTGCCGGGCTAGATAGATTTTTTATTCAAAGCTCCTATTTGCTGCTAGGTTTAGAGCCTAGAATGCATATTCTTGCCAGCAGCGTCTCAGACCATAAGCCCATAAAGCTATAACTTCTAGCTCACCTTGATCTGGGTCCCATCCCCTTTAGATTCAGCCCTCTATGGGTAAAGGAGCCAGACTTTATGCAAACTGTCAAGGAATGCTGGAATTATCCAGTTAAAGGATCGCCTTTCTATATTTGGGAGGAAAAGATTAGAAGGCTAAAAGGAGTTCTAAAAAGATGGGTCAAAACTCTGTCCAAACCGGATACAGAAAGGAAATCCATTAAAGTCGCTCTTGTCTCCCATCAAACTTGTATGGAGAATGCTATACTCACAAAGGAGTTATTAGATCAAGAAGCTCAGCTGCAACAGTGCTATCACAAGGCCAGCTTAGCTAAAGAAGAGTATTGGAGATTAAAATCTCGCAATCTCTGGCTCAAAGCAGGGGATAAGAACACTGCTTTTTTCCACAAACAAGCCCAGGCAAGGAAATGCTTCAACACCATTTCAGAGATTAAAGAGGATAGCGATATTCATAAGGATTTTGATCACATAAAGAAAGCAGCCTTTTCTCATTTTCAAAACTTGTATAATGAAGACAAGGTTCCAAACCAATACTCAGATCTGTTAGACATTATACCCTATGTAATTTCTCAGCAAATGAAGGAGACTCTTAAGGCCAAAGTCACTAAAGATGAAGTCAAAAAGGCTCTGTCTGATATGGATCCGAATAAGGCCCCTGGGCCGGATGGATTCTCTGCCAGATTCCTTCAAGCCTGCTGGCCGATTGTTGAAAAGGACCTTCTCAAAATGGTTCAAATGTCTCAAAATACTCAGAAAATAGGCAGCAGCACAAACTTTGCTTTCTTAGCCCTCATACCCAAGGAAAAAGGCGCCAACAACTTCAGCAGATTCCGTCTGATTTCCCTATGCAACACTGGATATAAATTAATCACTAAAGTAATTGCAAATAGGCTGAAGCTCATTCTTCCTAAAATAATTCTTGAGAATCAAGGAGGCTTCATCCAAGGAAGGTAGATCATGGACAACTTCATCCTTGTACAAGAGGCAATTCATTCAAGTATTCTCCGAAAAGAGCAAGGTATGGTGATTAAACTTGATTTAGCAAATGCTTTTGATCGAGTAAATCATAGTTTTCTTTTAAATGTTATGAGCAAGTTTGGTTTTGGAGAAAATTTCATTAAATGGATCCGGGCATGTATCTCAAAGCCATGGATTGCTCCTCTTGTAAATGGAAGAGCCACTGATTTCTTCAAAGCTTCGAGAGGAATTAGGCAGGGGTGTCCTCTATCCCCTCTTCTTTTTGTCATCCAAGCCTCTGTCCTCAGCTTCCTGTTAGACAAAAAGATGCAAGATCAAGATATTAATGGACTGTGTATTGCAAGAGGGGTCAAAAACATTAATCACGCCTTGTTTGCGGATGACACTCTGCTTTTGGGTTCTGCCTCTCTCTCCTCTGCCTTAAAATTCAAAGCGGTTTTGGATGAATTCAGTGAGGCCTCAGGCAGCGTTGTTAATAAGAGCAAATGCCACATCTTCAGCTAGAATATAATGCCCAGATTGCTTTCTGCCATTTCTAGATGTTTGGGTTTTGCAGCCTCCTCTTCTTGGTCCTCTTTTAAATACTTGGGCCTCCCTGTAACTCATAAGAGACCTGCAAGCAAAGACAGGCTCCCTCAGCTGGAAAAATTCAAGACTAAGATTCAAGCCTGGGGTTACTCCTGGCTCAATACTGCTGGCAAATCAGTCTTAATTAAATTTGTGCTTAGCAGCCTCCCTTTATTTCAATTCCCTGGGCTTCTCGCTCCGGCAACCATTTTAAAAAAAATGGAAGAGTACATATGGAGGTTCTTTTGGAAGGGAGGAAAACATAACGAAAACAAGATCCCCCTTATCAGTTGGGAAACCATCTCCAAGCCGCTGTGGGAGGGTGGTCTAAATTTCAAAAATCTCTGTTAGCAGAATGTGGCAATGGCGGCAAAGAATATTTGGAGGATCATTGCGCCCAAGCCTGGCTGGGCCCACTTGGCTCTCTGGGAAAAATATTTTAGAGGACCTCGATCCAAATGTCTAGAAAATATGATTCAAATGCCTAACTCGGCATTTCTCAAACTGTATGCTAAAGCCGCCCCTCTAATTACTGCACACTCCTACTGGATCCTAGGTAACGGGAAAAAAATCAACATTTGGACAGACAAAATCATGAATAAGGATCCAATAGAAGACAAAGCCTCCATTAGATCGTTGCGTTGTTGGATGGACAGAGAGGGACTGCGATCGTTGTGGGATATTTCATGCTGGAACAACTTTGTCTGGGCAAGATGGAAACGCATTGAGGTGTCGGATCATCTGACCACCGAATGGACCACGCTGCTCGACTTACTGCATGGTTTGGCGCCCACGCACATGAGGAAAAGAGACTTGAAAGGTTGGGGGCCGAATGCCAGAGGTTACGTCGTCTCCTTGGGGTACACCAAACTGAATGAGAGGCCATACGCCCCCCCTGACCCAGCTCCTTGGCAAGGGGTCTGGCATTTTCCTTCATGGCCCAAAGTGGACTTCTTTGCCTGGCTTTTCTGCCATGGAAAAATCTTAACTTATGACTATTTGCAAAAGAAAGGATTCTACAGTCCCTCCATCTGCTCATTGTGCAATGAAAATGCAGAGACAACAATCCATCTAATTCTAGAATGCAACTTCTCCAAGCAGATCTGGTCTTCCTTTATTCAAGATTTGGATCCTAATTTCATGCTCCCTTGCTCCACTGCTGAACTCTTCTCTAAATGGGCAATCAGATATCCTGGCCCTCCTCCTAAAAACCAGATAATTAAATCGGCATGGGTTGTCCTCCCAAAGGTTATCTGTTGGCAGATATGGCTAGAACGTAACAGAAGAATCTTCAGAAATACAAAGCAGAACCACAAGTCCTTAGAAACCAAGATTAAATGCCACATAAAGGAATGCTTGACTGACATAAAAGACGACTCCAATCTCAACCAACAGGACATCACATGGGGATCAACTCTAGAACTACAATTTCATCCAGCAGTCAGAAAAGCCCCTACTATTAAAGATTGGCAAATAAGGAAACCTGAAACCGACTTTCAAGACTGGATCAAATCGCAAGCAAGGCATTCCCTCTTTTTTGATGGAGCAGCAAAGGGCAATCCGGGCAAAGCTGGTGCAGGAGGTGTTGTTGTAAACCCATATGGGGATAAAATCCACTCCTATGCTTGGGGACTTGGATATTCTTTCAGCATTCAAGCTGAGGCCTTGGCCCTCTTCCAAGGTCTCAAGATCCTCAAAGAATTAAGCATAAATGAAGCTAATGTTATAGGTGACTCCCAGATCGTTATAAACGCAATGGTTTCCAATTCCCCAGTTTTGGATCTTAAACTATCAAGGCTGATAACTAGAATCAAAGGCTTGGAAAACACTTTCCAGAACTTGAAGTACTACCATGTGTTGAGAACTCATAATAAAGAGGTGGACATTGAAGCCAACAAAGTTGCCCTCCTCTCTGTCGGGTTCAAGATGAAAGACGAAGAAGAATCATGGGAACCCATTCCATAAGCTGATTGCTGCCATGTTTTACTGCTTGCTATTAAACAAATTTGTTTGTATCTCCAAGTGGGGGAAAATCTCTGAAATCGATTCTATGGGTTCCTTATCAAGGAACAAATCTTCAAGCTTCAGCTGCATCCTCATCCTTAGCAGTGAGATGCAACAGGACAAAGAAATCACCAATGTAATCAGATTTTTGGCATTCAGGCCAAGATGAATATAAACACTCCATAACCGTTTCTGTAAAAAAATAAAAATAAACAATAACCCCTTTTTAGGCTAAAGATAAGTTTGTTTCCAAGTGTTCCATGTCTTAGGTGGATCCTACTTTCTACTAGAAGTTAAATTTGTTTCCCAAGTGTTCCATGTCTTAGGTGGATCCCACTTTCTACTAGAAGTTAGTTGGAATTTGTTTGTACTTAACCCATACCCATTTATACCTTTAGTTTGTTGTTTGTATAATCTCACACTTTATGTAGTATCCACACAAGTGCCAATAGAAAGCAACGAAGTTGATACTTAGGTATATCTGAGGTATAATACAACTTGGCATTCCATACAATTTAGGGAGCTTGATTTGTTTGGTCTGTTTCATAGATTCCAATTGGGATGGTGTTTCTAATAAATGAAAATCCACTTGAATTTACGTTTACAATCTTGGTTTTGGTCATGCAAGAAACATACTAGAATTTATCTTCCTTAGGTCACGACAAAGTATAGAGAAACAATTCACACAAGCTAGGAAGCACTTTGTCTTCAACAAAACCTTTCTTAGTTCAATGTCCAACGATCTTATAGTATGCCAATGAAAGTGTCACCAACTTGCTCAACATCAAGTTCATAATAATGCACTAAGCACATTGAAATAGAGATGCATTTCATTTGGTAGCTTATTCGTGATCAAGTTGTTAGCTTGACTTATTACCAAATAGATGATCGAGTTGTTGACATCTTCATAAAACCCTTACAAAAGCCAAGTTTATTTATGTTTAGTTGATATTAGGTATAAAGTAAGATCTCATTAAGGGATAATAGGGATAATACCTCCTCCCTTCTAGTTTTGTCATTTTGAATATTATATACAAACATCAAACATCCTAGAATAATGCATTGAAGGAGAAAAAAACTATTGATCACATACAATTGTAATACAAAATAAAATGAAGAAAACTCAAGAGAAATACCAACACAAGGTGGAAAACACTATCAAAGCCCACAAGAATAGGAGAAAAAAACCATTGATCACATACAATTGGAATACAAAATAGAATGAAGAAAACTCAAGAGAAATACCATCTACAGAAGGTGGTAAACACTATCAAAGCCCACAACAATTAAATATAAGAGGATTTGGCACGTGGTAAATAGCAACAAGTTTGGTCAACTTGCATGGTCAGTCTTTGTGAAGTGTTCTTCCTCGTCATGTGTGACGAAAACTATTTTTTCCATTCCAAATTCATACGAAAGTTTAGTTGCATTACAACACTTGCATGATGTCGGAATTCCGAGAAAATAATGACACGTCGTTTTCCTAAAGGTACTTGTAAAGTTCAACAACAAAATCCACCAAACTTTTTTTTTCAAATTTTTAATTATATAAATACATAAATTAGGTGAGGGTGGCTTGTGAGGTTGGTGACAATGGAGTGTTATTAATGTTCTCATTAAAATTTAAAGATGACACGTGTGTATGTAGGTTCATGTTAGTTCTATACATGTGTTTGTGAATGTGATAGTGGTTGGGTGAAGTGTAACGCTCGGGAATCTTTAGTGAATAGATACCTTTCACACATAATTTCTGAGTCAAATGATCTTTATTGAATTCTTGGTCGGCCCCATTCAAACCTAGGTGGAGTTAGGTACATTAGCGACATTGTAATAAGTGATACATATATATAAAAAAAAACTCATTATAACATGTGTGAAGGACTTCATTCAAGATTATTTATTTCTATCTACACCATGACCTGAAAGTATTCCCTTTGGGCAATAAACACCCTTGGGGCATCGAGTTCCATTCAACATGGCAATTAGTTGAGTTAGAATAGAAAAGTTATATTACATCCATATAAAAGGGAAAAAAAATGATTATTAATTTAAAATGTTTAGCATTTACACAAATCTATCTAGTATGGTGTTGCTCTGATATGTATCAAAATATTTAAAATGTTTAGCATTTACACAATTCTATCTAGTATGGCGTTGCTCTGATATGTACCAAAATATACTTGCAAATCCAAGTGTAGGTTGGTGAGGTGAGCTCGAGTTAGGTTAAGGTGGAGCTTAAGTTGGGGCATCCTTGTAGGCTTTTGGAACACTAGGGGGTGTTTCCTTGCACCATGAACCAAGTCTTTTTAGAGGTTTAGTGGCAACATGGTTTTATTCATTATTGTAAGTTTTTTAGTGGATTGCACCATAAGGATGATCCTCTTTCTCATGAATGCAAAAAGCATTATTACACAGAGTCTCTAATCTATTAATTGTCCATAGATATTCCACGAGATAATTTGTAACAACAAATCCTAAAATGTGACTTGAAGCTATACATTACTATACATTTGATTATTTATAGTTAATATGTATTATTAAAAGCACACCCCTTTAAAAAATGAAATGAGTTGAGAGCATAAGAAGAAAGTTACAATTGTAAAAATAGAGCACATCCTTAATGCATTGAACACAAGTTGTACACTAGGAAACTCAATGTGGGGAAACCCAACAAGAAATGAGCATTGTCCCTTGCTCTTTTCTTCTCAAATTAAAATGCTAGAGACAAAGAAAGATTGTCTCACTATGGAGTACAATACACATTGTAGCTTATGATTTGCTACTATATGGTTGTTTTCTTCCTCTATTCTAGTTTGATATCTCACTCCTTTGCTTTGTGCAATGATGGAACAATGATCATTAAAATAGGAATATAACCCATTTTCTTCCCTTATGGCCCAGTTTTTAACATGCCATGATGTCTATGGTTAGGATTTTTGCACGCCCCAACTCTAAATTAGGTTTAGGGCTTTGGACCTTCTAAAAGCTTCTGGAAAGTTCACACGCGATTAGCTCCAGATGTGTAGGTAATGAGTGTCGATGTGGCACCCACTTACAGAAACGATGGTGTTCAAAGCATAGGTCAACTTGATGGATGCATAACTCCCTCCTACGAACTTCAATTGAGGTGTTCTTTGGACTATTGGAAATCTCTTAACAAGTAGAATGATGTTGAGGTGTTAAAACTTTGTTTGCAGACCCCCAAAATTGGTATTTAATGCTCGAAAAAAGCCCCAAAAGTTTAGTTCCTCAAATACCCAAAACAAGGTCAACCCCTAAAATGACCTGACAAGGCCATGGCTATGATTTTCCAACCTAGAAGGTACTAATACGAATGGAAAATTATATAATATTCCATTTCAGATCAATGTCACAACTAGCCTCCTCCCCCCAACTTGATAATGATAAGTTCTTTAGTTAGAGTTGACTATTTCCATGGAAAAACGACATGAACAACAAGATAATGATGGATGAAACCTTAGCATTGTTGTTAATAAGACACCATTGATGACTACCACACAAACCTGAATGACACAAAAGTCGTAATTGACATAAATATTACACCTACCACAATTTGATAACTATATTTATATTGGCTCACTTTTGATTATGTTTATATCTATGATGACAACAATAACATTAATAAACATTAATTTTATTTTTTTAATATTTGTAAACTCACAGTGTAAGGAAAATTTATTTTATTTTCTAAAATATCATAAATTTAAAATAAAAAAAAAACCATTTTATTTATTAAAACTTAAAAAAACCAAAAATTATTTTATTTTCCAAAAAAAAAAAAACATTTTATTTATTAAAGCGTAACGAGACCAAATTTAATATTTCGGAATAGACTTGCATCTCCAATGCAACTTTCTCTCCAAAATATTAAGATATATATAATTTGGAGTTTTGGCACATTGTCATAAGTTTGGCCAAGTGGACCATGTCATAGTGTTGATGGTCTTGTTTATTAAAAGTATGAGAATATTGTCATGTATAATTTGGAGTTTTGGCACATTGTTATAGGCACAATGGTAGTGGACCGTGTTATAAGGTTGTTTATGAGAAATTAGTGTACAAAGTGTTACCATTAATTATTTTATAAATATTAGATAATGATGAGTTTTTGAGTTTGAGTTAATCACTTTTATTTAAAAAGTTACTTTATTAAAAAAACAAGATTATGATGGATAATTTATGAATTAATTATTAATAATTTAAATTCAAATTTTGATAATAAAAATCTTCTCTTTTATATATATAATAATTGTTTACAAAAATAACAATACAAGCAATTTTTTTTAAAATAAATATATTCTCTTAAAATTATTAAATAATTTTTTTATAACAAAATTTGATGACAAAAATCCTCCACCTTACATAAAGATTATCCACTACAAATAATAATACAAAATAACTCCTTAAAAGATAAAAAGTTACATGTGAATATGTATTTTTTTTTAAAATACAAAATAATATATAGATAATTAATTTTGTAGGAAATTCAAGGAATGTTGCTATGTTTGTGGATGGTGTTTTTAATAAAACTTGTTGACATAGATTAATGTACTAAGCTCAAAAAGATTTGAACTAAAGATATGTTAGCTTGGAATATAAATATATATATTTGATAGAAACTTCAAGATTGACATTGTTCTAAGTGATTTGGATTTTATACAAACGAACAAGAGTTTTGATAAAGATGTATATATTTTGGGGTTTGGGAGGGGGGTTTTATTGGAGAAATTATAACAAGAGTTTTGATAAAGATGTATATATTTTAGGGTTTGGCACATTTTGAAAGAGTTAGTTCACAATGTTACAAGGGCAGTTGTCTTATTAGTGAATATAGTCATATGGTACAAAGTATTACAATTATTCATTTTTTTGAATTAACCTATTTTGTGTATAGTTAATAACAAGATAATGATAAATGAGACCATTGATAATTGAGACCAAGATTTTTATGACAAAGATTGTCCAAAAATATATATATATAAACATTTCATTTGTTATTGTAATTAAGATTTATTTTTCTTATTTATCAAAGAGATTTGGAGTTAAGGGAGTATCATTTGAAACATGTTACTTAAAAGACTTTCATATAAGATGCTAAGAGCATCATGGACTAAGAATTGAACCTAGTAGTACTTACTACAAAACAATTTCTTTAAAAAAGATGAATATATATATATATATATATATATATATATATATATATATATATATATATATATATATATATA
>ML796105.1:91274-113633 GCA_009831015.1 Picea engelmannii
ACTGTATAGCATATTTATATACCAGGCAGCATTTCATTGTTTCGAGATTTTTTCATTAATTTATAAAATTCCAGTTCCGGTTATTCCTTCTTTTTAATGATCATAGAAATATGCTTTCCCTTGTGGCTTTGAGATAAAAATCTCACTGGGATTCGAAGATTGGTTGAGATTACGTGTGAAAATCTGTAATGAAATGAAATAAAATCCAGGAGATTAGGTAAACATTAGACATCCGATTTTTATTAATGCAAGTGCCCGACGATCTGGTACTCATTTCGCAATCACAGGCATGCGTGTTCTGCTCAGAATGTGTTGCTTGTTGTTGTACACAGGAAGGGAAAGGAAAGCATTGACTGACCAATGGCCGCCATGGATGAATGAAGAATATAAGTAATTCTAATTGGAGATGTCCACTTCATTCTTTTTTCAACTGAAACATCCAGGACAGGCCGTCACTGCATCCATTTATTTTGAAACGCAAAAGTTTACAATCATACGATAAAAGTGTACCGTGTTCAATTCCATATGCAGGAATGGAATATTCGGCGATGGCAGGGATGGAATTTGACAGATAAAAATCCATATGCAGGGATGGAATTTGACAGATAAATTGCCCATTAAACTGTAATATATCTTGAAACTGTAATAGAGGCGTTAAAAATTCTCTAATCTATCATGAAAATCTATCTTCAAACTGTAATAGAGGTGTTAAATATTCTCTAATCTATCTTGAAAATCTATCTTCAAACTGTAATAGAGGTGTTAAATATTCTCTAATCTATCTTGAATCTATCTTCAAACTGTAATAGAGGTGTTAAATATTCTCTAATCTATCTTGAAACTGTAATAGAGGCCTTAAAAATTCTTTAATCTATCTTTAGAGGCCTTAAAAATTCTTTAATCTATCTTGAAACTGTAATAGAGATGTTAAATATGATTAATTTTTTTTCCAATCAATAAATTGGCCATTAAGTATGACTAGCACAGCCGCGAATACTCTCGGCGGACCAATATAAAATGTATGTGGTAATTCGTAATCGTCTATGGTAATATGAAACATTTGGCTGCACGGTTTAATGTTACTTAATCATTTAAACGTGGCATTTACATATCCTTACAGTGATTTTTTAATGTGATTAGGTAAATGTTAAAAAGTAAACATGTTAACGGATGCCTTGATAAATGCAAGAAAGTTATGAATAATAAATCTGACCCATTCATTTTGGAGGACGACTAAGAATATGTCATCATCTTCAATGCATAGCCATCACATTAGGGTTTAAGGTTAAAAGATCATTAATTGTGCTCATTGTCAATAGGTGTACGCCTTTCGGCGTAATTAAAATTTTTTCCAATCAATAAATTGCCCATTAAATATGGTTAAAAATTTCTCCAATCTATCTTGAAACAAATTGTCCATTTATTAAATGGTTATAACTGCATAGAAAAGCAAGGCGTTTAATCTTAGTCCTCTACTCCGGAGAGAAAAGATTTTAGATAGGCTCCTGGCCGACTGCTCAGGCAGAGACTAGTAACTCTTTCAGGAAGTCGCAGAAGTGGAAACCTTGTCTTTCAAAGGCCCAAGACTTCTGATATGGCTTCAAAGAGAGTCGCAAGGGTGGAAACCTTGTCTTTCAAAGGCCCGAGACTCTTGATACGGCTCTGGATTCTTCAGTCTCTTTTCGGGAAATTCAAAATGTTGAAGAACAAAGTACTCCTAGAAGAGAATTTGTTAGTAGTTTAGAATCTATGTTTGCAAATAACAAATCTCATAGTCTGAATTATGCCAGTATTGAAGAGGTTGAAACTCAAAGTACTCTGGATTCTTCAGTCTCTTTTCGGGAAATTCAAAATGTTGAAGAACAAAGTACTCCTAGAAGAGAATCTGTTAGTAGTTTAGAATCTATGTTTGCAAATAACAGATCTCATAGTCTGAATTATGCCAGTATTGAAGAGGTTGAAACTCAGCCACAAGCTGCCTGAAAATTACCTGCTATCTCTCCCAGCCAAGTTTATAAAGATCTAAATATGTTTCACCTTAAGGATGTCTCGAGAGTTATAGTAAAAGAATTAGTCAGCAGAATACAGCAAAATAGTGATGTCAGCCAGACTATTCCCTTAATAAATGTCAAAGAAGTCCAAAATGAAGCCAAAAAACATGGAACCAACTATTTACATTTTGGATGTATCAGAGTTGGAATTAGTCCCCTGGTCCACAAAGGAATTGATGCCTATGCCCTATGTACAGTCAGGGACATGACACACAACAAATTTACTGATTCTTTGATAGGAGGAATTGTAGCACCTCTTTCAAATGGTCTTGTTTACTTTGATTGTTTTCCAAACTTCTCTGTATATACTTTCGACGAGAATCTTGGGGATATACTAAAACTACAAATCATAACTATTGGGTTTGATATGTGTCAATCTAGGACAAACACATCCATACAAACTAGGGGATGTTTTAGACACACAAATACTCTATATCCCGCAACCCTGCATACCCCTAACCGTACCTCACAATCCAGTACCCTCGTTTTGACAGACCCCTTGAACCAAAAAATGGAACACCAAACCATAAGATGGGAAAACCTTTCTTTCCCTACAGATTGGGCCATAGATACACCAAAAGCCCCCATCCCAAGATCCATCACTTCTGCTCAAATAAAAAAATCTGCATCCTCTGCAGTCATCTCTTTCCCACAAAGATCTCTATCAAGAAACAACTCATCAGTTTCTTCTTCGTCTTCTACCCCATCTTTCTGTTTGCATCCCTCACTCCACTCTTTAGCAAATTCTATTGGTCATGTTCCTTTTGCAGTACAATGTTTAGATTGTGGAAAATTGGTCACTCTATCTACTATTTCTACATTCAAAGAAGATGATCAATTACAGTTCAAACATGCCAACCACAACCCACGAACAAACCTTCCACCCCCACATACTACTGCAAGGGAACCCTGTGCACATCCACAGTGTTCTGACTTTCCTTTCCCTCATGAACCACATGTTCTTGTTGTACAGATGAATCCTTGTACATAAATCGATAGGAGATGCCAAGTCAATATCCCTGAAGATCTTAAAATACCATATGCTCCTGAATCAAAAAATTTATTTCTTTAATGATGGGCTGCAACAAATACAGAGTGAAATCCGATTGGATGAAAGATATGCTAAATTGGGATCTCTTCACCCATCCAAATGCAGAAGCTTTTGTTGAAAATAGTTCATATGAAGAAAAGGTGAATCTATCCAAAGAATAGAAGGATTTTATGGATAAAAAAGATATGTTTATCTCTGTCTATGAATGGAAGATTCAAAGAACATTTTCTATTCCAAGAAATTGCTCTAAAAAGGCCTTAAAGCCACATACAACAAGACTAACTTGTTGTTCTGTCCAGACACTTTCTATCCCAGATCTTGGAAAATAAATTGGTAAACTTAATTTTTTTATCAAAGAACAGGAAAGCAAGACAGAACAGAAAGAAGAACAAGTTGTCCAGATCCAACACCAAAAATTTCATATCCTTATTGATCTAAAAATTCAAGGAAGACCTTTCCATTTGAAAACATTGTTAGATACAGGATTTGATCTTAATCTTTTAAATAAAGATATAATTCCTGTGACTTTCTGGCAAAAGACTCAAGCAAGCGCTGTTGGACTCGGAAATATCCCAACAGAAATATCTTTTCAGGTCCCTGAAGTTATCATTTGCTTCAAAAATTACTGCCTGCATTTAAAATTCCTGCTAGCATATATCCCTATAGCCTGCATTCTAGGAATAACTTTCCTTGCAGCGGTTGAACCTCATGGATCTACTATGATAGCAGATAACAGGCCTAGATATTTTATCAGCATTCCTTCTGGAAATAACAAGGTCATTATAAAACTGTCTTTTGTTTCTACTCCCAGAACTTCAGATATGGTACAAACCATAAGGAATAAAATCTTCAAGATTGAAGAATTAAAGGAATATCAAGTTGGGATTAGGATAAAAGAACAACTGAGCCAAAACCTAATACAACAAAAAATTCTTCTACTAAAGCAAGAATTTATTGACCAAGTGTGCTTAGAAAATCCTACAGCCTTTTGGAAGCAGAAGAAACATGAAGTTTCTCTTCCATACAAAGAAGACTATCAGGGAAAACCTTGCAAAAGCAGAGCCATTCCTATGAATGTTGAATATCAGAGACTGTGTACAGAAGAAATAAAGGGTCTCCTCAAAAAAGAACTAATTAGAGAATCTACTAGTCCTTGGAATTGCTATGGGTTTTATGTGAACAAACATTCTGAGCAAGTAAGAGGCATTCCCAGACTAGTTGTAAATTACAAGTCTTTGAACAAAGTCCTCGTTGATGACACATACCCTATCCCAAACAAAACCAGTTTGGTTACAAGAATCGTTGGTGCAAAGATATTTTCAAAATTTGATCTAAAATCAGGTTTCTGGCAAGTGGCTATTAAAAAAGAAGACAAATTTAAAACAACCTTCAATGTTTCAGAAGGACACTATGAATGGAACATCATGTCATTCGGTTTAAAGAATGCACCATCAAAATTTCAAAGGGTTATGGATGACACTTTGAAGCCCTACTTTGACTGGCTCATTGTATATATTGATGACATACTTGTGTTTTCATCCTCTGTAGATCAACATTTTAAACATCTGAAGAAATTTATACAAATAGTTAAGCAAGCAAGCCTAGTATTTTCCAAGAAAAAACTGGAATTATTCAAAACAGAGATTAAATATCTAGGCCATACAATAAGAAATGGGGAACTTACTCTACAGACACATGTTGTAGAATTTGTTGACAAATTTCCCGACAAAATAACTGATAAAACTCAGTTACAAAGGTTCTTGGGTAGTCTAAACTACATCAGTCATTTTTATAAAAGTTGTGCCCAAGATAGGAAAATACTAAATGATAGGTTGAAAAAAGATCCCAGTCCTTGGACAAAAGCACATTCTCAGGCAGTCAGAAACATAAAAGCCAAGGCCAAAAATCTTCCTATACTATACATTTATGATGACGATCTTCCCAAAATAGTTGAAACAGATGCTAGTAACATTGGTTGGGGAGCAGTTCTTAAACAGGTCAGAAATGAAGGAAATAAGAAAAAAGAAGAAATTATTTAGTTTGCCTCTAGTCTCTGGCAAGCTCCAGAGAACAATTATTCAGCTTTAGATAAAGAAATTAAAACAACATTAAATGTTATCCAGAAATTTGAAATTTATCTCATTTACAAAAAGTTTCTTTTAAGAACCGATGTTGCTGCTATGAATAAGGTCTTGAATAAAGACATAAAATCTCCTGGTGACACCAAATTTGTTAGATGGCAAGCTTTGTTCAACAATTTTGATTTCTCTGTTGAACATATTAAAGGTACTGATAATTCTATTCCAAACTTTTTAAGCAGAGAACATCTACTGAACCTCTGCTTAATAATCTCTGTACAGATCAGGAATGGTACAGAAATACTGGTTAATATTCCTGACTCTTTAAACTAGGAAACTTATAAGTCTAAATGGAGACCTCACTGGGAACTCAGAAGTACAAAAATTCTATCTCAAACAACTCAGCTTGCATATTCAAATTTAGTACCAGAGGTAAGGGGAAGAAGAATTCCAAATGTGCTAGCCCCTATAATTGCTAGAGCCACTAAAAAGGCAGTAGAAGCACAAGAAGCTCTAACATATACATTCCATGATATTGATCTCATCTGGGATATCAGGGACAATATGGGTAATAATCAACAATATTTCTGCCTAAATAGACCAAGATTATTATACCATTGGCCTGAAAGAAATCCAAACATAAATTTCCCAGAAACGGATTTCAATTATCCATCTTATAAAGAGCCGTGGTGGAATTTTATTCAGCAAGAAGAGTTTCTCACTTTGGTAAAATTCAAGAATGTCAATACAGCCACTTCGAGAAGACCACCTCTTTGACTTGCAGACTGGTGGAAAGATTTTGGTTAAAACAAAGGAGCAATTGATCCAAGAATTCTAAATTCCATATCTCCTTTGCAATCAATCCAGAATCTTTTTGAAATTGGACCAAACAAAGGAGAACTATTATGCATTTTTATATTAAATCATTTCCAATGGGCAGTAAAGGTAAAAACCATTGTTCAAATTCTAAATGGCCAACCATTCATTGCAAGAAAGATATATACCAAATCATGGGATATGTTAAATTATCCTCAAAGATTCTTAGCCCATATTGAAAATAATTAAAAATGGATAGAGTCTTACTGGCCGACCATGGTGTCAGTCGGTTTCCGTGGGTTGACAATACCAACCTCCACAGTGTAATCCATGTCTATTCGTGTCTAAATGGTCGAAAGTGGATCCATTCGGGTTTAGTGGGTTGCCGTAACCAATATCCACTTTGTAATAATGAGTACCTTAGTGTAATAATAGGTATCTTGGAAACTTGGAGCACTTCTCCAACTTCTGGCGTGGTTTGACCCGCATTTCCAAGATTCCTCTATACGTGTCATCTTATGTTTGTCTTCTAGTCAAGGAATCTTGCATGACTACCCCGTCAGATCTACTATTGAATCTACTTTTCTTAGTGGAGAATAAAGGCTTTGATTTGGTCGGAAGAATCTTGCACGATTGCTACCGCCAAATCCATAAACTAGATTTAGTGGAAAACATGTAGGGTCCGAAGTCATATCGAGTCTCATCATCGAAATGATTCTCTTCTCCTCAAATTTGTATATAAGGAGATGAGGAGCTCATTCTCGAGGAGGAGTTTTTTGGAGTTCAAGTCTTTGAGTCTGTAAGTTGTTCGAGTCTTTCTAAAGCTCCCTTCTGTTTAAGCTTTTGAGTCATTCTGTGTGTATGCAATTTTGCATAAGTCTGTAAGTGTGTTGTGTGAGCGAGTAAGAGCATTCTGCTCATTATTGTATACCCTGGCATCATAGCTTCAAGCTCTCTATTATTAATATAAAGACTTTTACAAGCGTATTATGTTCTCTGAATATTGTCTCTTTATTGTGCGTATGTTATGATTCTCGTTTCTACTTGCCTGCAATTGAAATCTGTGTTCCTTGAACGATTTTGTGCCAAAGTTCTCTCGAGAAGATAGATAAAGTTCTCTCA
Source organism: Picea engelmannii (assembly GCA_009831015.1). Taxonomy (NCBI): domain Eukaryota; kingdom Viridiplantae; phylum Streptophyta; class Pinopsida; order Pinales; family Pinaceae; genus Picea; species Picea engelmannii. The sequence continues at coordinate 98,393 of ML796105.1, forward strand.
CCCTAGAGATAAGGTTCTCGGAAGGTAGCTGTGTCGAGGTTCTCTTAGGTCCTGAATAGCACCCGTAGTAAGTCCCGCTAGGCAGGTGGCCGCTAAGGGTCGTTTTAGGTGTTGGGTTGTTCGAAGTTTCGCTAAGAGTTACTAGAAGGTTCACATAAGGCTAGAGGTGGGGTTCGCATAAGGATCTGCTTGGGGTTCGCTAGGAGAGTTGGATTGGTTCTGTAGAGAGTAGCAAGAAGCAGAAGGTCAAGTAGCAGAAGGAGACAGACACATGAAGACAAGCAACAATCTTCAAGCTTCATTCTCTGTCGGAGGAAGCCTCTGATTTTACAAATGGTATCAGAGCCATGAAGCCATTTTCGCACCGAGTATGATAACAGATCTCTCGCTCTGTTAAGTTTATTTTAGCGTTGTTGTGTGATAAAGTGTGTTAATAAAAGAATCCAGAGCCGTATCAAGAGTCTCGGGCCTTTGAAAGACAAGGTTTCCACTCTTGCGACTCTCTTTGAAGCTGTATCAGAAGTCTCGGGCCTTTGAAAGACAAGGTTTGCTTGGGGTTCGCTAGGAGAGCTGGATTGGCTCTGTAGAGAGTAGCAAGAAGCAGAAGGTCAAGTAGCAGAAGGAGACAGACACATGAAGACAAGCAACAATCTTCAAGCTTCATTCTCCGTCGGAGGAAGCCTCTGATTTTACAAATGGTATCAGAGCCATGAAGCCATTTTCGCACCAAGTATGATAACAGATCTCTCGCTCTATTAAGTTTATTTTAGCGTTGTTGTGTGATAAAGTGTGTTAATAAAAGAATCCAAAGCCGTATCAAGAGTCTCGGGCCTTTGAAAGACAAGGTTTCCACTCTTGCGACTCTCTTTGAAGCTGTATCAGAAGTCTCGGGCCTTTGAAAGACAAGGTTTCCACTTCTGTGACTTCCTGAAAGAGTTACTAGTCTCTACCTGAACAGTCGGCCAGGAGCCTAGCTGAAATCTTATCTTTCCGGAGTAGAGGACTAAGATTAAATGCCCTGCTTTTCTGTACAGTTATAGTATTCTCTCCTAAATAACAAATGGATTCTTCTTCAGTCTGTTTTAGATCTGTACATAATTGTGTAGAAAGTTCTGCATCTACTTTTGAGTCTCAGCTATGTTTGATGATTCATTATATGCCTACAATAGAGACTCTAGATCCAAGACTACAAGACATTTATAAAGGCATGAGACCCCCTGGAACACCAAAGTATGGGTTGGGATACATTGAGCAGTGTGATCAAGTTATTCCTGATTGCAGATTTTCAAATCCTTTACCTGAAAATATGCAAAGGCCTTCAAGAGATGAAATACACAAATTTCATTCTGTAATAAAAGGGTGTCCCAAGGGATCCATCGAAGAAGCTTGGATCAAAAAGATGTTAAATTGGGATTTGTTTACAAATCCTGAAACAAATGACTTCAATGTTTCTACATCTAATGAAGAGAAATAAAAACTATCAAAAAATTGGCAGACTTATATCTCAGAAAATAACACTTGGATTTCCTTCTATGAATGGAGGAAATTAGATCAGAAGATTGAAGTCCAGATGATGGAAGGAGGTTCTGAAACACCTCCAAAACATAAATGGAAAAGTCTAGAAGGACAGACTGTTGAATCAAATTCGACTTTTCCCCCATTCAAGGGCATTGTCCTTGAAGATAACAACAGACAAGTAAAAGCAGTACCTCTACTGCTTTCTGATGAAGTCACCCAACTGACGGGTGTTGACAGAAGAGTCCAGTCTTTAGCAAAACAATTGAACTGGACAAACATTGCCTTAAGAGGCATGGCCACTTACACATTTGTGACAAATGATTATGCTAGACGTGGACAAATCAGAGATCTACAAGTCTCCACAAATACTATAGTCCACTCTGTGAATGAAATTCAAGACAAAGTCATAGATATCAAAGAAAAATTGGATTCTGCTCTAACAGAGATATCTTCTAAATCTAGAGAATCCAAAAGAAATCATGGGGAGTTGATGGAAGGATTAGGAGAAGCTTTCTCCAATATGGGAAAATCATTATTAGACATCAAATAGAAGGATAGTGTCCCTGACAAACCTATCCCTGACCCTTATATCCTTCCAAATCATCCAATATCAATTTTGTCTGAAACTGTCATACAGGCGTTAAATATGATTAATTTTTTTTCCAATCAATAAATGGTTAAAAATTTCTCCAATCTATCTTGAAACAAATTGTCCATTTATTAAATGGTTAAAAAATCTCCAATCCATCTTGAAATTGTCATATAGGCATTAAATATGATTAATTTTTTTTTCCAATCAATAAATTGCCCATAATATGGTTAAAAATTTCTCCAATCTATCTTAAAACTGTCACATAGGCTTAATATGATTAATTTTTCAATCAAAATTGTCAAAATCTTCAAAATCTATGTTGAAACTGTCACACAACCTTAATATGATTATTTTTTCAATCAAAATTGTAGAAATCCTAAAAAACCACAACCTTAATATGATTAATATCCTAAAAATTTCTCCAATATGTCAAATTTGACCTATTGTTCAGTTTTGAAATTCCTACCATGCTCCATAACAACTCTATAACAAAGTAGTATAAAATTCCAAGGTTTTTCTTTTTTTTTAGGATTTTTTGAAGATTTAATTAATTTGAAGTTGGGTTATTTTTTTATTTTTTTTTATGGTTAAAAAGAAGATCTTTTTGGTGCGAAGCAAAGTCAATAAGTGGACAAACTCACCTCTTTGAGGAAATTCTCCTCAAAATTCTCTAGAAAATTTGCCAGAAGTCATAGTTCCACTAGATTGATTTTAGGACAACCCAGGTCTCTAATTTTGGAGAAAAAAAAAACAAATGAATCTTTTAACTAGCTAGAAAAAAAATGGAGTAGCCAAAAAGATTGAATTTGTCTCACTTATTAACTCACTCTATATTGGTTCCCTTTTAAAACTATCCATTTTCCATGAATTTAGAAAAAAATAAGAAATGAGGGTGAAACTTTATTGGAGTTTTACAAGGTCTTCAAATTTTGGAAAAAAATAACAAATCAACATAGAACTTTACTTGGCTAGAAAAAAAGGGATTGGCTAAAAAGACTAAGTTTTGTTGGGACAGGTGTGTCATACAATGAACAAATGTAGTACAATTAATAAATTTATACCACTAATAAGACAATGAATGTTAAGAAACAACTCTTGGCCAATTAATTGTTGGTGGTTTGTAGCATGTAGAATTGGAAAACCATAAATTGTTTATGGTTTTGTTATGCATATTTATTGAGTTTAGAGTTGGAGGAAAACATTCTATGAGTTTTAGCATACTAGTATGTTGTTGAAACTCTATAATGTATTTTGACCATTTAGTTGTTACATTAAGCTTGCTTTAGAGTGTGGAGTTTTTCTCTTGGAAGGGTTTTCCTAGGAAATCATTCTCTCATGGTTTGTTATTTCTTTTATTTCTTTTATGCTTATCATATGCAATTGTTTGTTTAAAGTTTTCTGCACATTGTTCTCTCACTTGTTAAAGTAGGAAGTGTACTGCACACCTTTGTTTCCTTTCATTTGGTATCAAAGCCTGATCACCTTAGATCCAAGGTGTCAAGGACAAGGCTTTTTAAATCTAATCTTTGTTGGAGTGGGATCTTGCATAGAAATAAATATTGTTGCTCTTGTTGCGAGGAAATGGTGAGCATGTCCTGGTTAGAAACAAGGAAGTTTAATGCCATTAACTTTGAGTTGTGGAAGCTCAAAATGGAGGATGCTCTTGTAAATTGAGATCTATGGGTTGTAGTATGTAGAACCAAATTTGTTGGTATGAAAAATGAAGAGTGTGTGGTGTTAGAGAGAAAGATGAGAAGCATTATCAAGTTCAGTTTGGATGATTCGATGTATTGAATGTTTCTAAAGAAAAAACCACAACAAATCTTTGAAAGAACTTGGGGGATTTGTACCAGGTTGAATCCCTAATTAATAAACTAGTTATGCAGAAAAAGTTGTCCACCTTGAGAATGGGTGATGGTGATTGTATAGCCAATTCCTTGAATGTGTTTAATAATATTGTGACCCAGTTGATCTTAGTGAGAGTGAATATGGATGAGGAGGATCACTATATGACCCTTTTGTGTTATTTTCCAAATTCATGGGACAACCTAGTAACGAGAATTTGAAGCACTATAAAGACATTGGTACTTGCTGAGGTCATGGATGCTTTACTCTCAGAGAAGGTGATACAGAAAGCTTCTGAATCCACCAATGGGGCATTGGTTGTTTGTGGAAGATGGAATGATAAAGGCAAGAAGAGAGAAAAGTGTAGATCCAAATATAACAGTAGACCCAAGTCTCGTGGAAAGTCCAAGAAAAAATGTTGGAACTACGACAAGGTTGGGCATTTTTTACGACACTGCAATGAAGAGAAAAAGTAGAATAAGAAGGAAAAGATGATTACGATGATGAATATAAAAAATCTTCTCACGAGGATGGTAGAGATGCCTTTGTTCCAACTTTGGCAACCCATGTAGTCAGAGTGTGTGGTTGATATACTTTGGAACTTCCTTCCATATGACTTCCCATCGACATTGGTTTCCATTGTATGAGAAATATGATGGTGGAATGGTATACATTGATGATGAATCTCCTCTCAACATAGTTGGTCGTGGTAGAGTCTTGATCAAATTCCCTAATAGCGGAGTGAAGGGATCAATGGATTTTTGCACATTTCAGGTCTAGCATGGAACCTACTTTTGTTTAGTAAAGTTAATGATGTCAGTGTGCAAGTTGTTTTCTCTAAAAAAGGGTGTAAGATGGTTTGATGAGCTATGGTGCTTGTTAAGGGTGTTTGTGTGGGCATTTTGTTCCATCTTGATGTGTGCACCATTCAATGTAATAGTTATTTTTTGCAATATTGGAGAGATCTATTGAATCTATACTTTAATAATCAAAACCTATATCTACCTCTAATGGTCATGATTTCTTGTTACCTAAACAAGCTCTTACTTCACAAAGCAAGTTACCTACAAAGAAGAAAATGCTATGGTGCCAAAAATTGGGTCATATAGGTGAGAAGAGCTTACAAGCCTTGAAAAACAAAAATCTTGTGGATGGATTGAATGATTGTGCTCTAGAATTTGATTTTTGCGAGCACTACATATATGGAAAACAAAATTGTGTTCAATTTTACTCAAGTTCTCACAAATCTTCTGGGTTGTTGGACTTAATTCATTATGATGTATTTGGTCCAAAGAAAGTTCCTTCAATTTCTAAGGCTTTGTATTATGTGTCATTCATTGATAATTATTCTAGAAGGACATGGACGTATTTTCTTAAAAATAAATATGAGGATTTTAGTTGATTTAAGGAGTTTAAAGATCTATTGGAAAATCAAACTAGTAGGAATATTAAGGTGTTCAAGGCTTATAATGGCAATGAGTTTTGTTCTATGGAGTTTGATCAATTTTGTAAGGAAAATGATATTGAAATATCTAAGACAACTCCATATACATTCCAACAGAATGGAGTTGCAAAATGGATGAACAAAAGGTTGATGGAGAGAGCTAGGAGTATGCTTACTAGAGCCAACTTAGAGAAGAAGTTTTGGGTAGAAGCAATTTTCATTGCATGTTACTTGATTAATTACAAGTCTCCCACATCATCTTTTGTGGATAAAATCCTTATGGAGGTATGGACATGTAAGAATCCCTCACTTCAACATCTTCGTGTTTTTGGTTGTAGGGAATATGTTCATGTGCCTAAGGAGAAGAAATCAAACTTGAATAACAATGTTGTGAAATGTATCTTCATTAGCTATGGCATTGACGTGAAAGGGTACACGATTTGGGATCTTGTGGCTGGAAAAGTTTTTCATAGCAAGAATGTTATTTTCAGAGAAGTTAAGCCTTCTCCCATTGTGGTGCAGCCAAAAGAGAATTAAAAGAAGTCAGTGGTTCACCAACCACCCAAAACTGAGAAAGTTGAACCAAAAAATGAATAAGAAGTTCATGATGGACCTAATGAGGAGGAGGGTTCAAAGAGTTTGAAAGAGGAGGAAGAAAGCCCACCTCAAACTTTAAGAAGGTCCTCTCAGCAAAAAAGGAAAGAAACCATTTATAATTATAATCCGTTTGATTTCAGATGTATATTTTCTTTATTTTCTAACATCGATGAGCCTAGAACCATGAAAGAGGCAATGGAGATGGAAGATTAGGAATCTTGGAGATTGGCCATGGATAAGGAAATTTATTCTTTAGAAATAATGATACATGGGAATTGACACTCTTGCTTGACGAACGAAATCCCATTGGATGTGAATGAGTGTTCAAAAAGAAATTTGGTTTATATAGCAATGTTGAAAAGTACAAGGCAACATTGGTTGTGAAAGGATATTCCCAGGTTGAGGGACTAAACTTTGGTGAGATCATTTTCCTAGTTTCTAAGATAACATCTATTAGTTTCATATTATTTGTAGTAGCAACTTTTGATTTAGAGATAGAACAAATGGATGTGAAAAAAATGTTCCTACATGGTGACTCGAAGGAGGATATCTACATGACACAGCCAAAGCAATAACACTACGTAGAAAAAGGTAAAGAGTCATTGGTTTGCAAATTAAAAAAGTCTTTATATGGTCTCAAACAGTGTCCCAAAATGTGATACCAAAAGTTTGAGTCTTTTGTGTTGAGATTGAGATTTCAAAGATAAACATGATTGATCATTTCCTCATCATCACTCCATATGTAGACGATATGTTATTGTTTGGTAAGAGTAATGATGTGATTCGTGATTTTAAGTCTCATCTTTCAAAGCAATTCGATATGAAAGAATTGGGGTTTGCAAAATATATCTTAAGGATGGAGATCAATAGAGATAGAGAAAATATAAAGCTTTGTTTAACCCAGAGTAAGTATGTAATCTCAATCGACACCGACCGATTTCCATGGCCGCCGAGTTCGGTTTATCTCAATCGACCGCCTGCTCCACAGCCGCCAACTTTATCCGACTTGGCTGAATCCGTCTATGTTCCCAATTTTCCAGGCGTCCGCCGTTCTCAATCAATGATATCTGGATCTGATAGGGACCGCCAGTTTGGCCAATCTGGACAACAGCCTTCTTCTGGACCATCAACCGGGCGGCAGCTAAACCCTCGACCGCCACAATAATACAATTTTGATTTATCAATAATATCTGTTGTGTTTTTTTCGCATACAACTCGAGCCAAGTGGATTTTGAATATTACAAACACTGGGACTCATGTGAATCCCACTGTATAGCATATTTATATACCAGGCAGCATTTCATTGTTTCGAGATTTTTTCATTAATTTATAAAATTCCAGTTCTGGTTATTCCTTCTTTTTAATGATCATAGAAATATGCTTTCCTTGTGGCTTTGAGATAAAAATCTGACTGGGATTCGAAGATTGGTTGCGATTAAGTGTGAAAATCTGTAATGGAATGAAATAAAATCCAGGAGATTAGGTAAACATTAGACATCCGATTTTTATTAATGCAAGTGCCCGACGATCTGGTACTCATTTCGCAATCACAGGCCTGCGTGTTCTGCTCAGAATGTGTTGCTTGTTGTTGTTACACAGGAAGGGAAAGGAAAGCATTGACTGACCAATGGCCGCCATGGATGAATGAAGAATATAAAATGTCCTCTTCATTCTTTTTTCGACTGAAACATCCAGGACAGACCGTCACTGCATCCATTTATTTTGAAATGCAAAAGTTTACAATCATACGAATAAATAAATAAAAGTGTACCCTGTTCAAATCCATATGCAGGGATGGAATTTGACAGATAAAATCCATATGTAGGGATGGAATTTGACAGATAAATTGCCCATTAAAATGGTTAAAAAATTCTCTAATCTATCTTAATCTATCCTGAAACTGTAATAGAAGCGTTAAAAATTCTCTAATCTATCTTGAAAATCTATCTTCAAACTGTAATAAAATTCTCTAATCTATCTTGAAACTGTAATAGAGGTGTTAAATATTCTCTAATCTATCTTGAAACTGTAATAGAGGTGTTAAATATTCTCTAATCTATCTTGAAACTGTAATAGACGCGTTAAAAATTCTTTAATCTATCTTGAAACTGTAATAGAGATGTTAAATATATCTTGAAACTGTAATAGAGATGTTAAATATGATTAATTTTTTTCCAATCAATAAAATGGCCGTTAAATATGATTTTTTTTTTTCCAACCAATAAATTGCCCATCAAATATGGTTAAAAATTTCTCCAATCTATCTTGTAACAAATTGTCCATTTAATAAATGGTTAAAAAAATCTCCAATCCATCTTGAAACTGTCAATCTATCTTGAAAATGTCATACAGGGGTTAAATATGATTAATTTTTTTCCCAATCAATAAATTGCCCATAATATAGTTAAAAATTTCTCCAATCTATCTTGAAACTGTCACACAGCCTTAATATGATTAATTTTTCAATCAAAATTGTCAAAATCTTCAAAATCTATGTTGAAACTGTCACATCAATAAATTGCCCATAATATGGTTAAAAATTTCTCCAATCTATCTTGAAACTGGCACACAGCCATAATATGATTAATTTTTCAATCAAAATTATCAAAATCTTCAAAATCTATGTTGAAACTGTCACACAGCCTTTTTCAATCAAATTTAAGGAATAATAAGAGATTTTAATCATATTAAGGTTGAAGATTTCTAAGATCCAAATCAGATCACGGTGTGTACTACAAACATAATGCTGGTCATTTCCTCATCATCACTCTATATGTAGACGATATGTTATTATTTGGTAAGAGTAATGATGTGATTCATGATTTTAAGTTTCATCTTTCAAAGCAATTCGATATGAAAGAATTAGGGGTTGCAAAATATATCTTAGGGATGGAGATCAATAGAGATAGAGAAAATATAAAGCTTTGTTTGACCGAGAGTAAGTATGTAAATTCAGTTTTATAGTGTTTCCGCATGGCAAATTGCAGACATGATTGAGTATTCTGATTTCTATGTGAACTAAGATTTCAATTGATTAGTGTTCTACAACACATGGAGATATGGAGGATATGGCTTGTGTTTTTTATGCTAGTGCAATTGGTAGTTTGATGTATGATATGGTTTGTACTAGACCAAACATTACCCAAACAATGAGAGTATTGAGTTGATAACTTGATTCATGGCTAGTATTGGACATAAACATTGGGCTGCAATGAAGATAGTCTTCAGTTATTTGTGAGTACTTATGAATAATAAATTTTCTATCATAGTGATGTTTCAAGGGATCCACACTCGGTGGATATATATGGTTATGTGGATTATGATTGGGAAAAAGATGTAGTTAGAAGAAGATCTATGAGCAAATATATGTTTTGATTGTTTGGTGGAGCAATAAGTTGGATGAGAAAGCAACAAGTCATGGTCCCTTCATCCATTATAGAGGTAGATTATATAGCAGCTACACATGCTTGCAAGAAGGCCATTTGGCTTATTAAACTATGTTTAGAAGTAGGGCTTAGTCAAAAAGTTATTACAGTTCAATGTGCTAGTAATAGTGTCATTTGTCTGGCTAAGAACTCGACATTTCATGTGAAGACAAAGCATATAGATATCCAATACCATTTTGTTAGGGACATGGTAAAGGATGGAAAGGTGATACCAGAAAAAGTTGACACTTTGCAAAATGTTGTTGATGCATTGATGAAACCAATGAGCATGAGTAAATTCAAGTGGTGTTGTGAGTGGACGGGTCTTATGGCCCCTGGCGATTAGGTCACAATTGGATGCATCTTCCCTTATACTTTTGCACTGTATATGACAAGTGGAAGAATGTAGGGACATGTGTGTCATACACCTTGCAGCGTTGTAGTAGAGCGGGTAATGATTGCTAAGTAGTGGCAGGGATTAAATGCAAATCACCAACATAAAATGAATGCTAAGCAACAGTAGTTGGCCAATTAATTGTTGGTGGTTTTCAACATGTATAATTAGAAAACCATTAATTGTTGGTGGTTTTCAACATGTATAATTGGAAAACCATAAATGGTTTACAGTTTTGTTATGTCTATTGATCAAATCTTAGGGTAAGAGGAAAACAATGTGTGAGTTTTAACTTACTGTCATGTTGTCGAAATTTCTCTGAAATCCTTATATGGAGACTCTAATATATTCCAACCATTTAATTGTAGAATAATATTTTAAACTTGCTTTAATGTTGCATAATGGTTCACTATTTCTTTTATTTATTTTTGTGCATCCTTTGCAATTGTTGATTTAAAGTTTTTTGCATATTCTTCTCACATTACTATAGTATCTTTAAGTTTGTCTACTTACCACCTCACTTTACTTTGATCCCCTTTTAAAACTTTACTTTGATCCCATTTTAAAAGGAAAATATAACTAAATCCAAATAAAACCCCAAAAACCAAAAACATCAAGAGTTTATGGATAAGTGATAATTGAAAGAATGGATAATAGATTGTGATCTCCTAAATGAATGAGATGATGTGTAACATAACCTTTTCCAATTAAGAATCTAATAACTTTGCCAGTTCCTAACTTTGGAAACACCTTTTCAGAATAATTTAAACACCAAGTCATTTTTATAACAATCATTCCAACTCACCCAGAAACTCCAACAATAAGATGTCAGATGATGTAAACAATTATATTTCTAATATAATGAACAATTTTCTTTAAAAAAAAAATAAAGGTCAGATGATGGAAACAATTATATCTCTAATATAATGAACAATTTTCTAAAAAAAAACTCCAACAGTAAAATTTGGTACCAAAGGATCTCATCTTATTTATGATTTCTGTGTTACTGTAAATGTGTAAATGTGACATCAGTCAGCTAGGTACTTGATGGATTCTAATGGTCCCTCAACATGTGATATACACATCAAACTCCTACCTTAAGAATATAGGACATTAAATAACTCCCTCTTATGTCAGAGCTACGTAAAGCTATTCCAGTAGGTGTAAAGCTATGCTTTAATTTTTTAAATTTTTTTTATTTCGTATCAACTTTTTCATTTTTCATTTTTAATTTCGTATCAGCTTTCAGTCAGGGAAGATTGAAGCGAACGCTATTATGACAAATCTTGCGAAGGACATTCAGGGTCTCAGAATTTTGAAAAAAACTCTCTGAATTAATGATTAATTTAAAAAGGTTAAAAAAATTATTATGTGTTTCCAGTCAAGAGATGGAAATTAAGAAAGACATAAAATATTTAAGCAGTTAAGAGATGGTAAATAAGAAAGACACTTTAAGAAGATTCGATGTTTTAATTTTTTAATTTTTCAAGTTTATCTAATTTTGAATTATAAATTTATATTTTAATATGAAAATATGAAAATAGATTCAACAATCTTAATTCTTAAATATTTTTAATATAATATAATTTATTTTGTAAAGTTAATAATTGATATTTACAATTTTATTAATTCAAAATTATTTTGTTAAATTAAAAAAAAAAATACTTATTTTTTCAAAATGACAAAAAAAAATTCAAATTTATAAAATATTTAAATTAGAACCAAATTATTATTACTCATATATTAAAATTATTATTTTAAAACAATTTAAGCTTTCACATTTATTTCAATTAGTATACTCCCCTCAATACAACATTCAAGAGTAAATAAATGTATTGAATGCTTGGTTTTTGGGGATGATATAGATATTGATATGGTGGTGGAATTTTTTGAACATGTAGGGGAAAACTGGGTATGGCCTTTTTAGGGAATGGATTAATTCAAATTGGATGAGAGATATTTCAAAGATACCACTCATCCAACTTTTGGCAAGAGGTTGGTTTGCTTTTATTTTCTCTTCGAGGGAGGATGTAAATTGGGTTTTGCTGAAGGTGTGGAGTATGACAGGGATGCCTATTGTTCTCAAAAGATGGACTCCATCTTTTGATGCCAAGAAGGAGCGGGTGGATGAGGAACCCATCTGGGTTCGTTTGTTGGGACTTCCAATGCAATTCTGGAACTCTGTCAGGTTTGCAGCGATTGGGAATAAGCTAGGCAGTTTCATTGAAGCGAACACGTCTTTTGAAGAGTCAGGTCATATGTTGGTGGCTAGGATTCTGGTGCAGCGAGATCTACGACCGGGTATTCTTCAGGAATTGGTCATTGAATCGTCGTCTGGGTCTTTTGTTCAGACCTTAGACTATGATGGTATTCCCTTCAGATGTCACAGGTGTCATGTTTATGGTCACGGGGTTGCGGACTGCACTTTACCCTTCAAAGGAAAATCTTGCTTCAATAACGAGACGAACATCCAATTAAATAGGTGAGACTGTCTTCAAGAGTAAGATTGGAGGAAGGTGGATTTGAGGCGGTGACAGAGGACCTTCCTACTGAAAAGGAAAGCTTGGGGATCCCCACTCTCTCAGTGAAAAAGGCTCTGACCCTCTCTAGTTGTGAAAGCTAGACAACAGGCATTGGATTTGTCGGGCAGCGAAATCAGTTGGTGGACCGACTTTCCAAAGAAGCCCCGCAGTTAGATTATGGTCGATGGTTTATTGAATAATAGTCTGTGGTGTGCATCCAAAGTTTCTACCCTAGACCCTTTCATGAAGTCCCGATCTTTTTAAAAAATTATGTTCATTCGAGCGACATTTTGGTGTATTTCTATTTGTCAAATATTGTATGGTTTATATACTAATTGACAGTCAATCTGTCAGACTTATATATTTTGCGGACAATGTATAATCTATAGGATAGTTGGGAACATCAAATGTAGTATTCGGCTTGTTATGTTTCAGTTGCTATGTAATGAGACTCTTCTACATCAACAATCATGGTACTTTTCCTTTATTTGATAATATATACAAGGCTATTATAAATGACCTGTATATATCCGAGAATGTAATTTTGTCACTACATAATGAAATAACAAATTTTTTTGAAGAAAAAAATGATTCAAGAGTAAATAAAATTAATTATTACACTCCACTCAATACAATATTCAAGATAAAATAAAATTAAACACACACAATCCTGGGTTATAAATTGGCTTTAATAGAATTTCAAATTGGAATTTTCATATGTTGTAATAGATTTTTATAATCAAGGAAGCATGTCCAATATTTATGGTATACTTGAAGTACAAAGGTAAGTTAGTAATTTAATTAATTAATTTTTATTTTTATGTTAAATAAAAATAAAGCTATATTGTTGATTGGTCTTGTTGTAGGAACTGTCTGTTTTTTACAGACAGCGTAGACTTGTTATTGATGGCAACTACAGTAGTGATGCTGGCTTAAGTACAATAGTGAAGCAGACATCGGAATCCTTTAAGGATTCGAGGAGAATAAGCTCAGGAGGAATAGTGTTCTTATACGCGCAAGAAGCACAGGAAAGAGACCGATCTCACTCGAAAATCCCGACAACTGTTGGATCGGGAGAAGCTGCGCAGATGTTAAGCGCAGGAGTTGGCGTGCAGAAGAAGTGATCTGAGCCGTCAGATTGGAAGCAGACACCTGACAACCATCAGATCTGCAGAAGCTGCGAGGGGGATAAGCCATCGAAGAATCGAGGATCAGGGCTTTGAAATGTCCAGTTCAATTGACATCGAAAACCCCGAAATCGCGATATGCAATTTCACGATTTGATCACAGCCGTTAAATCAAGCAGCGATCGGGACCATCCACGTGTAGACAGGAGGCTTTATTGGAGAATCGGGAATAGGAGTTTCACGAGTCTCGTGAACAATGACAACGAAAACCCCGAAATTGCGATATGCGATTTCGCGATTTGATCACAGTCGTTAAATCAAGCAGCGATCGGGACCATCCACGTGTAGACAGGATGCCTCATCAGAGAATCGAGAATCGAAGTTTCATGAGTCTCATGAACAATGACAACGAAAACCCCGAAATCGTGATATGTGATTTCGCGATGTAATCGCAGTCGTTGAGCCAAGATTGCATTTGAACCATTGATCCAACTCACGACAGCAGACCACGTCAACAAGGGACACGTGGCACAACCAGGGAATGACAGGTGTCGGGCAGATTCAACACTTCAGGCACATGTAAGTCACGAATCAGAGTGACACGTGGCAGGATCTAACACGTGTCAAACCACGTGTGACGTCAGCAGAGGCATCGACGATCGGGACCGTCCATCTGCGGGACAAGTGTCGAAGATCAAGGCATCGTCGGTATATTGGTCATCGGGAAATCAGAGTTCCTAAGGTCAAAGGAAACGAGACATCGAAAGTCTCGAAATCCCGAAGGGATCGGGACCGTCCATCTGAGGGACAGGTGTCGAAGATCAAGGCGTCATCGGCATTTTGTTCAGCGGGAAATCGGGGATCCCGCTGACAAGAGTTTTGTGCAGTTCAGAATCGCGATCCGCGAAACCCCGATGAGTGGGGGCCAGTTGTCAGCGTGTCTAGGGACACATCGGGAAATCGGGGATCGGGAATCCCGGAGGCATGTGCATGGTGACATCGAAAACGCTGAAACCCCGATGAGACGTTTGACTAAGGTCATGTGTAGATGGTCATGTAGGCCAAGGCCTATAGCCAGCAGGGCTAGCGCATGGAAAGGGGCGCATCGGCATCGGGAATCGGGACTTTGTAATGACAAAGTCACTTGACATCAAAAACCCTGATTTCGCGAAATGCGAAATCGCAAAGTGAATCTAGACCGTCAAATCCAGAAATGATCAAGACCATTGATTTAAAAGGGCGCGCGTAGGTTTAATTCAAATTTTAAAAACAAGAACCTGATTTCCTCCGAGCAATAAATATGGGACCCGATGAGCGTTGAACGAGTCCTAGACCAATGGGCTTAAGAAGGGGTCGATGCTCTTCCTACAGTAATGGTCGGGAGAGGCAAAGGAGGACGGTGATAGGTTACAGAGGTCCCTCTTGGAGGACGCAGAGGCCATTTTCTGACAGTAGGGATATCTACTGGTGGGTGAGGTCATTTTTGCAGGCAACATGGAAGGTTTGAGGAAAGAGGAACCTCCTTGTGGCAGTCGGGTGACAGATCTACATTGACAAAGAGATCTCAGCTGTGGGATCAGCAACCACGAGTTCAGAGGCATCATCTCCAGGTTTATTGACTTGTTTAATGTGTTTCCTTTGGTAACTGCCTGACAGTCTGTAGATCTGTGTTTACTCTTGAGATAATTTCTGTTACTGTCATAACCACTAGATGAAACTGCTTGATCCAGTGTGAAAATTAATGAAACGTGGTCAGCAGTGAGTATGAGGGTTAAAC
>ML796105.1:134469-170015 GCA_009831015.1 Picea engelmannii
CTAAGAAGTTCTCTTACATTTATTATATCTAACTACCATAGTGAGCCTTATTTAATAATATAATGGACCTAGTCCACCTTACATTGAATGACCTCCACTATTATCACTATGGGCCCTCTAGGCCCCCCCACTACCTCTCTAGCTACCTTACACATTTTCAAACAACTCAATGGACAACATCTTCAAGATGCATTTTACTAGTTTCTTTGTTTTGCTTTGAATCATGAATATTAAAATTATATTGTAAATGTGATATTTGAGAATTTAAATGTTGGAATTTACTCTCATGGAATTTACTCCCATGAAATTTACCATTAAAGCTTTACATTTGGTACCAATTTACAAATTTACTTTTTAGCTATAAATCCTTTGGTAGGGCTTTACAAACATCTTCTAAGTTCAATTGCATCCTCCATAGCAATGCCCTCTAAGTCATATTTCATCTTCTAAGTTCAATTGCATCCTCCATAGCAATGCCCTCTAAGTCATATTTCCTAAGATTAAGTGAAGGATGACAAACCCTAAATAACTTTATTTTGAACAATAAATCCCCAAATTAAACATTAGGGATATGTTATAAGTAAAAAAAAAAAAAAATGGTTTTGGAATCATAATTTTGTAATTTTTTACCATCAAAAACAATTTATTTGTAATTTAGGAAAAACCTAATGTTAAATATTGTGTCTTTATACTAATGCAAATTATCAAAAAACACTCAAAAATATGTAAAAAGCAACATGACTCGTATGAAGTTTCTCTTACTCAAGGAAACAACCGACAAGAATGTTAGCACAATCTTCAATAAGCAAACCTTAGGAAACTCATTTAATGGATTTTGTTTAGGCAAAAAAAAACAACTCAAGTACTTTGATCAAACATCCAGCCTCATGAATGAATGCAACATCAACTCTAAGCTCTGCCTTGAAAGAAGTACCCTTGAAAGTCCAATAATTGGCTTACATTGTTTACATCAATATAATTAAATCATACATTCTCCACAATATCACTAGTAAGAAAGAATTATGTACAATATTTATGCAGATTCTTTCATATAGATAATGTCTATAATTATATTATATTATTATTTGTGGCATTTGAAGTGTAACCTCTCATCTCTGTTCCTCACAATGTTGAATTAGTTATGCATTTGTCTTGAAATTTTATGTATATCCACTTAATGCATTATTTATTGCTACATAAAAAACAAACTTTATCCACAAATTGAGGAGTGATAGCTATTACAAGTCTATTTAACCATTGTTGTATTATTTGTTTTGTCAAGAAGGAATTTGATTTGCACATCGAGGAGTAAAAGAACCCTAGGAAAGGGAGTGCAATAGAAATAAATCCGATGCGAATCGGGGATGGTCGATAATCAATATTTTTCCAGCTAGTAATGTAGGCAAGCCACATATATGAGTAGGTCTCAATGGGTTCCATAGCTTCGTGTTGATTTGACTAGGATATTCTATTATTACTATTTTAGAGGAGGATCAACTACTTCTTATTTACCTAAAGATGAAGATTGAAATGGATAGTCCACACCTTGAATTTGGGGGCACCATTACCCCTTCCTTTTCATGAGGTAAGGGAGAATTCATACCCTTCCAATCAAGGCAAGCACCATTATTCTTCAATGAGGCAAGGATAACCTTGAATAAGGGCACTCTATCATAGCTACCATGATCATAGTTGTCCCCACTAGAATCAAAATCTATAGTCGAATCACTACCAAGTGGGGCCACTGAAAAACTCTACAGAGACAAAGAAAGATGGGTTGTCAAGAACGTAGAGAAGGTAGAGTGGGTAGTTTGTTAGATCTAGTATGGATCGTACATGGCAAATAGTTGGAGGCGACGACAGTCAGAGGCAATTTTGAACCCATAATTTCTGCAACAATTTCTCAAAGCATCTTCAACATCAATCATTTGACTAAGCTAGAGCTAGAGCTAGAGCTATTACCTAAGACAGTCTCTATGGGCTAGTTTATAAGAAGGCAAATGACCTTATGGATTTCTCTTAGGACCTTAGGGCATGGGACTAAGACTGAAAGTACATAGAGCCTTTCTCCATAGGGCTAAGACTAATCCCTGAACATGACCTTTTTGCTTAAGTTTACCTAAGGAAGAAAATAAGATAATAGTGACTTGGTCCCGAGCATCTGTCATTGTACCTGCAATGATCGGTCATATATAGGCAAGCCACATATATGAGTAGGTATCAATGGGTTCCATAGCTTCGCATTGATTTGACTAGGATCTTCTATTATTATCATTTTAGAGGAGGATCAACTACTTCTTATTTACCTAAAGATGAAGATCGAAAGGGATAGTCCACACCTTGAATTTGGGGGCACCATTACCCCTTCCTTTTCATGAGGTAAGGGAGAATTCATACCCTTCCAATCAAGGTAAGCACCATCATTCTTCAATGAGGCAAGGATAGCCTTGAATTAGGGCACTCTATCGCAGCTACCATGATCATAGTTGTCCCCACTAGAATCAAAATCTATAGTTGGATCGCTACCAAGTGGGGCCACTGAAAAACTCTACAGAGACAAAGAAAGATGGGTTGTCAAGAACGTAGAGAAGGTAGAGTGGGTAGTTGGTTAGATCTAGTATGGATCGTACATGGCCGATAGTTGGAGGCAGGGGCAGTCAGAGGCAATTTTGAACCCATAATTTCTGCAGCAATTTCTCAAAGCATCTTCAACATCAATCATTTGACTAAGCTAGAGCTAGAGCTATTACCTAAGGCAGTCTCTATGGGCTAGTTTATAAGAAGGCAAATGACCTTATGGATTTCTCTTAAGACCTTAGGGCATGGGACTAAGACTAGAAGTACATAGAGCCTTTCTCCATCAGGCTAAGACTAATCCCTGAACATGACCTTTTCCTTAAGTTTACCTAAGGAAGAAAATACGATAATAGTGACTTGGTCATGAGCATCTGTCATTGTACCTGCAATGATTGGTCATACAATTGTTGTGTATTTAACTATTGGTGTATTTGTTTCCAACTAAAATGCATCTAGATTTAAATACATTCAAAGGGTTTGAAGAAGAAACATTGTAGAATCCTTTTTGCCATTTATGTAGTTGAAAATGTCCATCAACAACACAAAGAAGAAAAAGATATAAATGAAGTGTGTTAGATTATGAGAATTTGTCATTGTTAATCATTGTTGTTGGGTACAAAAGATTGAACTTACTTTTCAATTAAGAGAATTTAGATAATTTAATCCACAAGAAACTTATTGAGGAACTTGGGATAAACCCCCTTATCCCTTATTACACACCTTAGTAAAAATCACACCCGAGTAAAAAGATATAACACTATAATTTACATTTGCCAATATATTTTATACTCATTTTATTTAATTTTTATATAAAGAAATCAATTTTCAATTTTAACATCTCAACTAAAATAGAATCAAGAAACATAAATGTGTAGTATTATATATATATATATATATATATATATATATATATATAGAGAGAGAGAGAGAGAGAGAGAGAGAGAGAGAGAGAGAGAGAGAGTTGGTGCGTCCACACAACCCACCAGCATGGGGTACGGGTAAGTTGGGGTGAGAATGGAACTTGAGACCTTAGTCGGTCTACACCCCTCTGGGGACAAAATAATAATAATAATTAACATAATTCGTTAAACTAATTAATTTATTTAAATTGGTAAATTCTCCTTTCTCTTTTGAGTGTTGATATTTTTTTTTCTCCAGGGAAGGAATATTTTCCCTCGGAAATAGCAATTGCCTTGCTATTCAATTAAGAATCAAAGAAAATTTTCCAATACATATAGGCTCGAAGCCATTATAACATACTCATTATGAGCTTTATTCATGTCATTATGAGAATTGAACCCGTTTAAGTGTTGACATAATAACTTTCTCTTTTCAAGAGACACACAATTTTTTTATAGCAACCGAGAATATGACTATAATGTTGTATCATTGATGCAAGATGACTATTTGGGAAGCGGGAGAAAACTATTTGAATTTGGATTGATAGGATATTATTTTTAGCTGAGGGCATCGAAGTTTTAATGGTGGAATACTATTTTAAGCAACTGGTCTTTATGAGGAGTGTTGGTCTCGTCCATTTGGGGGGTCCTATGAAGGCTATCCATGATGACACACTCTAGTTTTACTGTATCTAGAAGTTGATTGGCGGTTTTTTGGGGAGTAGAGGTGTTTAGGACAGTCGTAGTGATAAGTGACATGGCTAGTTATCATTTCGGCTTTGATTTTCAAATTTAACTGATTTTTGATTGGTTTGATGATTGGATGTCTAGTCTTAATAACCTTAACTACTCCTACTTGTTGTTTGTGCTTCCGAGATCCGGCCCCTCTGTGTGCACTGACTTGTTCTATGGGTATGGAAGAGTAGTGGTTTGGTGGCACTCTCTCTGGTATGGCACATGAGGTCAACGACCTCATGGGCGTCATCGACGAGGTTGAATGGGAACGGGAGGGTCTCATCAACTCTATGGATGAGTTTTGTAATATTAAAGTAGGTGGTTGCTCATTAAATGATACTTTACAACCATCTACAAAGCCTTTAGTGTCTCCCCCTGTATCTATTTTACCTGTCGATCCTTTGCCATTTTCTCTCGGTTGCAGTGGGGTTTTGAACTTGAACCAGTCGATTTTTGGTTTGTGTGGCGAGAGGACGCAGAGGCATGGTGGCACGAGACGAGTTTTTGTGACATGACTTGATTCAAATATCCATAGGGAGAACACTCGTACATCGTTTGACCATCCATGGGTGAGTTCTCAGCGAGGAAATCTACACATTAAGGACTCCATACATAAGAAGAGTGTGCGAGCTTGGAAACCTAAGAAGGCGCGCAGACGTTTGGTTATTGGGATGGATGTTGGGTTAGAAGAAACCTACCAACTATCTTTGTGCACACTGGTAGGGAGGTTTGCATATAAGTCACAGAGCATTCTATCCTTTTCGGAGTGGATGCAGAAGACTTGGTTGCCTATTATCGGTTATGCTTCAGAGTACCTGACATTTCCCTGCGGGTGGTTCGGTCTAATTTTTAAGTGTTTGGAGGACGTCGAGCTCATTCTGGGTGGATTTTGGGATTTTGAGGGTGGTAGCATCATGATGAAGCGATGGAGAACTGGTTTCAATCCTGCTACAGATTACTTCAACTTTCTTCATGTCTGAGTCTTGCTACCAGTTCTTGCACTAAATATTTGGAATAAAAAGGCACTGACGACTATCGGGAAAATTTTAGGGAGATTTCTGAAGGTTGATGAAGTTGGACTACAGTCAAAGGATAAACGCATGGTGTGAATTCTAGTGGAACTGGATTTACATGTTGGTCTCATGGACACTTTAGAAGTGGAATGCGCGGTCAAGTCATGGTGCAAAGATTGGATTACCAAGAACTACCCTTCTGATGCTCTACCTGTAGGAGGACGAGACATATGCATAAAGAGTGTACTCATGGGAATGGTGTATCTTTACCGGAGGTTCCTTTAGATTCTGATATAAATGATTTCTATATGCTCGAAGAACACCCAGAAGATCTGGGAGGGGGTGAGGATGGGAGCTATGATTTTGAATCGGTTCTGGTATCAAACTCATTTTTAGGTAAGTTGAAAGCCTATTGTCCTGCTTATTTTATAAACTCTCTTTGTGGGAAAGGAATTTTCTAGACAATTCTTTCCCACCAGCCTTAGAGCCAACTAAAACAGAGGTCTGTAATATTCTGGGGGATTATGTTTGTAAGGTTCGCACTAAAGGTTCTAATAGTCTGCCAAACCTTTTGTCACTAGTTGTTAGTTCGGTCTCCATTCCTGTTGAGCCTCTGTTACCTTCTCCTTTGGATGGTGTCGTTTTAGACCCTTCAACCTCTAGTCAACCTGTGATGGATCTGATTCTAGACCAAGTTACTACTACTCTGATTCTGACTCTAAGGGAGACTTTAAACTCTACTCCTTTACAATCCTATTGGGGATTGGAAGCACAAAAGGGTACCTCGGAGGGTGACAAGGAACAAAACCAGTCTTTTGTGGTTGGAGGACCAAGGAAAGCACTTGCGTGGTCACGGGGTTTGGGCTAAGAGTTATCACCAATCAAAAATCGTAGTGCTAGAAAGAATCAAGGGCTTCTTCCTTCGGCTGTTGAACAACATCCTGCTACTTTACTAGATTCGGGGGTGCTTAGAGGCATGAAATCTCTTGCTGGGTCTAAATCATGATCCTCCTCACCCTGAACATCAGAGGGGTGGGAGGCTCCCTTAAATTTCCTTCCATGGGTAGATTGATTCACAACACAAAGCCCAGTATTATTTTCCTACAAGAGACTTTAGTTGCAGAAGAGAAGGCTAGGATTTTTATGAATTATTTATGTCCTACATGGATGAACAGTGTTGTTAGCTTTGTTGGGAAGTCCGGTGGACTTCTGGTGGCGTGGGAGTCGAATGTCTTTGACTTAAAACCTTACTTGTGTGTTGGTGGGATCTTATTGACAGGTTCTTACATCCCCGATAAAAGAAATTTATGCTTATTAAATGTTTATGGACCGTGCATTAGGCGCAGGCAGTTCTGGGAGCAGGTGGAAGCAAAAGGATTACTTGCTTAGCCTAATCTTATTTTAGTTGGGGATATGAACTTCCCTACGGGTTCTGATGAGGTGTGGGGGGAGTCGGCCTTATCGGATTCTTTGGCATCCTATTTCAAAGATATTTTTGCTATGAATCAGTTGGTTGATGTTTTTCCTACGGAGGTGATGCCCACCTGGCGTAATGGTAGAAGTGGGGAGGATGGGATTCAAAAGAGACTGGATAGGGTATATGCATATAATTCGATTCTCATTGAATGTGCAAGGTATCACACATGGGTGGAATTCCCTTATATTTTTTACCATGCCCCGGTTTTGTTTCAATTAGATTATGGTTATAAGCCCATTGCATATCCCTTCAAATTTAATCTGGCTTTATTGAAAGAAGAGTCCTTTGGTGCTCTGGTTTGGAAAGTGTGGAGTAATAAAGAGCTATCAAAAGTGATAGGATCACAATACAGATTGACAAACAAGTTAAAAATACTAAAAGGTCGGGTGAAGGAATGGACAATGCTCAGAAACTTTGTTGAGATTTGTTCTTTTGAAACCATTGAAGCTGAGATTGCTCAACTTACAAAACAAAGCATTGATCTGGATTATGTTATTGACCCGGTCCCACGGTTAAAAGATTTGGAATTCAATCGGAATAAGTTGTTATTGGATGATGAGGAACGTTGGCGCCAAAAAAGTAGAGCCATGTGGATTCAGTGTGGAGACAAAAATACAAACTTTTTCCATTGGTTCGCCAGTTTTAGGAGGAACAAAAAACACTTGTGGGAGGTATCATATGAGATGGACCAGGTACATTCAGGGTAGGAGGCTATAAAGTCAGAAGCATTGAGATATTTAGTAGCTTCTACAAAGAAACATACCATAATAGGATTGAGGAACAGATTGTTGCGGTCCACCTTTACCCGAGGATTGTCTCTACGGAGGATGTAACTACTCTTGAGAAACCATGTACTGTTGAGGAAATTTTAGAAGTTTTAAAGGGTTTCACAAAGGACAAGAGTCTTGGTCCTGACGGGTGGACTATTGAGTTTTTTCTCAACTTTTTTGAGCTGGTTGCTAGCGATCTGTTGGAGGTAGTTGAGGAATCCTAAATGCTTGGTGAGGTGAACAGACCCATGAACTCGAATTTTATTGCTCTATTTACTAAGGTAAATGGTCCTGCAACCTTTGGGGATTTTCGCTCGATAGCTCTGTGTAACTTATGGTATAAGATTATTTCTAAGATCATTGCCAAGAGAATTAGACCTATATTGTCTCGTGCTTTATCGGAGGAGCAATTCGGTTTTTTAAAAGGGAGGAAAATAATTGATTCCATTGGGACTGTGCAAGAGTGTCTTCATAGTATCCGTGAAAAAAAATTACAAGCATTAATTCCGAAGATTGATTTAAAGAAGGCTTACAATTGTATAAGCTGGGACTATCTTAGGCTGGTTCTTCTTCAATGTGGTTTTGGGCTACCGACAACAAAGTGGATTATGGGATGTGTTATATTTTCCACTTTCGCGATCTTAATAAATGGTGAACCAACAGATTTTTTCAACAGTGGTAGAGGGCTTAGACAGGGGTGTCCACTGTCACCTCTTCTTTTTATATTTGTTATGGAAGGATTGAGTTTTGCATTAAAAAAAATCCAAGCAGGCGGTACATTGACAGGCATTAAAGTGTCAAGAATCATCAAAATTCTTCACCTCCTTTTTGTCGATGATATACTTATCATAACCAAAGCCTCAATTCCAAAATGGTTGGAGATTAAAAGGATCTTGAATAATTTATGTTGTGCTTCCATATTGATGATAAATGCTCATAAAACTTCCTTTCTTCATTATGGTGTCCAACAACATGTTCTGGACTCTTTAAAGGCTTCATTTCTATTTAATTTTCATGATCTTATTAATGGCTTTAGATATCTTGGCTATTTTCTAAAATTGGACAGACGTAGATTTGAGGACTGGCAATGGCTCATTGATAAGTATGAAAAGTGCATTAGCCACTGGTGTAACAGGTGTTTGTCCATTGGAGATCACCTTGTACTGATTAAAGTTGTCTTGGAAAGCCAACCAGTTTATTGGTTAGCTTTGGCAAATTTACCGCCGACGGTCTATCTTAAAATTCGTCAACTGATGTTTAATTTTCTCTAGTCCGGTTCTAGGAAAAAGAAGAGTCTCCACCTTTGTAATTGGCATCTCTTAGCCCGACCTAAATTATATGGTGGATGGGAACTGAGGAACCTAAACAGTTTCAGTAGTGCTATGGAAACAAACACTCTTTGGAGGGTTTTGATGATGGACGGTCTGTGGCATCATATTATAAAAGAAACATATCTTCCATTTCTCTCGGTGGCACGGTGGCTCAGAACGGTTTCGGTGATAAGGGTAAGAGGATCACAAGCATGGAAGTATTTACTTAAATCTATACATATCCTTTTTCACTGGATAGTGTGGTGCCCGAGATCGGGAGAATCCATTATGTTAGGCAAGGATCGTATCTTGGGCATGGGAGAGAAGGATATATTGTCAGAAGAACTGATACATGCTATAAATTTGAAAGGAGTGTTTTATATTTTCCAGGCTAGCAATGCACCTCGTCCAGGTCTATTATGTCCTAACTGGCTCACAAGTGTCGATTTGGATTTAGAGAGGCACTTAGCATTGGAATGGACTAGTTTTCATTGTGCTCTCATTTACAATGGTGTCCATTTAGATAGGAGATCAGACGAACTTAGATGGACGGTGGAGATTCCTCTGGTTATATTACAGTTAAAAATATTTATGAGGCTATCAAAAAAAGGAAAAGAAGCTTTGTGATTGTAGGATGGTGGAAGTCACCGTGGACCTGGGATTGCCCTTTAAAACTAAAGCTATTCGTTTGGTTGGTGGCTGAGAATAAAATTCTCACATGGGAGAATTTATAGCGTCGTGGTTTCATCAGACCGAGCTATTGTGTTTTATGCAAACAGAGTAAGGAGACCGTGTTTCACCTATTTATGGAGTGCCCCTTTGCGCGTACTGTCTGGGAAAAAGTCTGTACATCTAGAAATTGCTCAGGGGCTGGGATGGAAATACTTTTTCTAAGTGTTTTAAAAACTGGATTTTGATGAGTATATCTTCCCCTACACTATCGACTTTCGTTTGTTGTTTCATCTGGATTGATCATAATCATGCAATCTTTGAAGACATTCCCCCCTCTGCACATAAGGTGGCGTACCCGTCTTTATTAGCTATGAGAGACTACACACAACCTGTGAAAGGTTTGGCTTTAAGGAGGAGGACCGCTTTGAGGGTGGCAAATGGTACAATAGGCTAGTTTGATGGGGCAATTATTTCTTCGGGATTAAATAGTGGGGTTGGAGGTGTTATCAGGACCCATGATAATCACACTTTCAAATGGACCATAAACTATGGACCAGGTACTCATACGAGGGCATAATTGTTGGGTGCGTGGACACTTCTTACACTTGAGTCTCGACTTTCTATCTCGGAGCTTACTGTGCAGGGGGATTCGAAGATCGTCATTGAATGGTTGTGGGGAAAAGGACGCTTGCATGTGATTTCTCTAGAGTGTTGAAAGGACAGATTGAAAGATCTTATCAAGCTTTTCCATCATATTACTTTCTTGCATGTGTACAGAGAGGACAACACAAAAGCGGATGGTCTCTCAAAACAAGCACTTCAAAAGACTCCTGGGAAAATTGTCTATTTTCAATGTGTTGAGGAACATGAGGGTCCTCCTATGTCTTTAGATCTTTTCTAGTAGTTTTGTCGTTTTGAACATATATCCTAGGAGCTCGGTATGAGGATCTTCATCTAAGCCTATGGGCTTCTTTGTTTTGTGCTTGATGTTTGGTACCATTTTGTGTATTTTTGTGAATGCTTTCACTAACCTTGTTTTGAACTCGCTATGGTTGAATTTTATGATCTTTTTATAAGGGAAGTTGTACTGGACTTTGGGGAAACCTCTTGAAAGCTTTTTAAGCTTTTTATTGATGGTAATATGTTATATTATGATATAATATAAAGTGAATTTTTTTTGTGGAAAAAAAAATATTAATATAAACTTGACGTTTCAAACTTTTTTAATTTCCTATTTATGAGATTGTCATATTTATGAGATTGTCATTCAGATCATACCAATGAAATGTTTTTGGGGCATTACAAATCCATGGATTTGTGTGCAAGAGGGTAAAATTTGTACGACGTATACTTATGCTGAAATGATTGGTGTGGATTTATCATTTTAGTGACAAGGGTATGGATTTGGTTATTCGATTGTTATGGATAAAGACAAATCTCAAGTACTTAAGTATTATAGAGAAACTTTATTATTAATTTGAGAAAATTTATTATTAATTTGTGAAAAATTATTATTATTTTGTATAGAAGGTTTGGAATCATGAAAAGTAAGGATAGAATAAGGAATTTTTGATGATTTATTTTTTTCTCATTATTATGTTATATATTAATATTATATGTTATTAATTTTAATGTTATATATTAATATTATGTATGTTATTAATGTTAATATTATATATGGTAAATTGTTTTTTTTTAAGATTTTGTTTAATTTTTAGTTAAATTTTTTTATTACATATATTTAATAAAAAAATTAATAAAAAATTAGAATTATTATAATTAATCAAAATTTGTAAATTTAACAAATTTAAAGATAAATTTTAATAAACATTAAAAATTACTATGTGAATTTTATATAAAAATTAATATAGTATATAAGCTATCTTCAAAGTTAAAAAAAAAACAACTTAACTCATAGAATAACTAAAACATACTCCACAAAATATTCACTAAAAATTAATACTTAAAATTTGCATTTTATATTTATTTTTTTTGTAAATAAGAGGTGTGATTATATTAAGAGCCTGCAAAATTTGAAGCA
Organism: Picea engelmannii; assembly: GCA_009831015.1. Lineage (NCBI taxonomy): Eukaryota > Viridiplantae > Streptophyta > Pinopsida > Pinales > Pinaceae > Picea > Picea engelmannii. The sequence goes on from ML796105.1 coordinate 145,964, forward strand.
TAATAGAAAAATACATAGATGTCTAGGCTGCAGTTACTGGACTGCCCCAGCCATGGGGAAACCAGTCCAGCCAGCCCATCCAGATCACTAGTCAAACCAGTCATAAGTTAAAAAAGTAATCATATTGTTTATCACCTAAGAGCTAGATCCTGAATCGACTGACAAACACTAAGTTTAAACACCTGGCGAGTAGTCGGACCACATGGCTTGAAGGTCTCTTGGCTAGGGCTCTTCCTCAATATACGTCGGCTCAGCTTCCTTGTTGCGCTCAGCTTCCTTGACGTCGTCCTCACTTGCTTCCTGCTTCCGTCCTCCTCTTGCTGGACTCGGCTCCTTGCGCTGAGCTTCCTCCTTAGCCGCCCCGGGTCCTCCATTGGACTGGTGTCAGCAGAATATGAGAGTAAATCCTCGTGCAGGGATGAGAGAATTCTGAGAAAGCTCGCCACCTTTGCGTCCGTAGCCTGTAGGCGATAATTTAAATCCACTACCTCCTGCCTGAGTTCAAAAACCAGGTCGTGCAGTGAAGACAGGCTTTCTTTGACTTGCGCTCTATCAAAGGATTCATGGAAACATGGATCTTCCCTCTTAGGCTCATCATGAAGAGAGGGCCCGCCGCCCATGTTACCCAGTGGGTCATGAAAAGGCATGGGGTTAGAGGGATACGCTAGGGGGTCTTGGGAGAGTCGGAGGATTGAAGTCGGCATGCTTGGAATGATATCCATGGAATTGAATTGCAGAGTCTGCAAAGAGACAGGAGGAGAATTAGTCTGTTGGCGTGGGGAGGAGTCAGTGGAGGTCGAGTCGGGAGGCGTGACCGAGGGTCGTCGAGGCCTCCAGGGAGAGCCTCTCCTCGGTCTACCTCTGGGCCTAGTCATCGAATACATGGTGCAACTGGCTAGGGGGGACTAGGATCACTCTGTGGAGGAGTATAGCAGGGACCGCTTCGTGCCAGTGGAGGAGAACAGAGATGAACCAGTGCTGCGAAGGGATGAGCCCTGCAACCAGCATAACGAAATGTGCCCCAAACATATTGACCCAGATTAATCGAATTCATGGCGAAGGGGAGAGGATTGTCGCGTAAATGCTCCCTCGCTCCAGATTAAAGATCATTTAAGCGTCGGGTAGGGTGGTGGGCTATGGCACGAGCTCATCACGTGTTGTCATGCCACAATGCCCAGTGCCTTCGCCCATTGCTTGCCACGCTGCACACTCTGACACCCCATCCGGGGGAAATTTGCATTTTATATTATTCAATGACAAATGGCCACAAATTCCGAGAGCTTTATTACAAACACATAATCATTTCCTCGACTTCTGTTAACTATCTTCCCACTCCCATTATAAAGCATAACTTGTGAGCGGCAAAACATGTTCTTCCTTATACATTGTCAAATTATAAAATTGTTGGAGAATATCAAGCACTCAAACTATTGAAATGAATAGTGTGGGTCCCAAATCAAATCGTCTTCAAGGTGATCAAATCGTTTGACATTCGTTGTAATTATCTCTTTGACCTCTAAGCCAGTCACATTAATTGACACCATAGTTTGAATGACACTATTTAATTTATAACAAAGTTTTAATGCTAAGTCTAGGGGACATTATTTACTTTGTTGAACACATTATGCATTGTTTTATTATTAAAAATAGTGTTTGTCTTCACCTACTACTAAAAGGCAAGAAATTCTTTATGTGCATATCATGCCAATGAAGACATGACGGGAATAATGCTTTTCAAATTTGGACCAAAATATTGTTGTTGCTACATAACACGTCTAGATTAGATTATCTTTCTTATCTCTTCTACAACCAAGTATTTCTTCTATAGCAACTTTCATCAATCAGGCATTGATGGCAAACACTTTGTGGAAAGTTTTAATGCAGGGAGGTATATGGCATAGAGTGGTGAAAGAAAAATACATTTCAAATTGTTCAATTATTAAGTGGTTCAAATTGGAAAATCAGAAGAAAAAGGTGGTTTCAAGGATATGGTCGAGTTTAACTTGCACAATTCATCTCATCACTCATTAGATAGCATGGTGACCAGGATCTGGTCACTTGATAGATATAGGGAGAGACTATATCCTTGGCTTAAAAGAAAACTCCATTATGAGCCCAGAGACACGGTCAAATCTGTTTAAAAAGAATATTACAACCCTGTCACAAGTCTCGGAAGGCAAAGATCCGTTATCAAATCTAGAGCAATGGCGGAGTAGCAGTAGTTTGGGACTCAATGGAACACAGGCTTTAGAGTGGAATCTTTATATTAGAGAACTTAAAGTGGCTAGAATATCCTTGAAACACATTAAAGATGTTTTAGTTTGGATTGGTGGTGATTCATCTGGAAAAATTATAGTAAAAAATCTATATGATGCAATTATATCCACTAAACAATTTCCGAGTTATTTGGGCTAGAAATCAAAAATCTGGAAATGGAAACTGCAGTTGAAACTAAAGTTATTCATTTGGCTGGCAACAAGCAATAAAATTCTTACCTGGGCAATTCTGAAAAGAAGGGATGGGAGGGCCCTAGCATTTGTTCTCTCTGTAAACAAAATGATGAAGATAGTGATCATTTATTTGTAAATTGCACATTTACAAAGAAAGTATGGCACGAGATTCTGATTAATCTAAAACACAAAGCAAATTGGAGTGGGAATACCTTTGAGGAATGTATGGATGCATGGATAAAAAAAAAAATTGTTCCCAACAACCTGGCTGCATATATATGCTGGTACATCTAGATTGAAAGACATAAAACGATATTTGAGGATCATTCTCCATCTATTAACACTGGTGTTTATAAGACGCTTGGGTCGCCCATATACAAAACAGATTCAAATAGAACTCAAGTTCTCAAACAAAGGTTGATTACCTTTATGGAGGAAATTACTATTGTTTTATTTGATGGAGCTGTGACTTTAGGGGGTATTTGTTGCGGTGCAGGGGGTACCATAATCAACAAAGATAGAACAGAATTCAAATGGTTGATAAATGGTGGAGGAGGCACAAATACAAAAGTTGAGTTGTTAGGTGCTTGGACAACTCTCACTCTTGCCAAACATCTTAATTTAACAAACCTGCATCTTTTGGGAGATTCAAAACTAGTCATAGAATGGCTAAAACAAAAAGTCAGGCTTAACTCGGTGTCGATTAAAGGGTGGAAAAATAGAATTCAAGAACTGGTGGCGTCATTTCAGACTATCAATTACTCTCACATCTTCAAAGAATTCAACATGGTAGAGGATACTCTCTCCAAGGAAGCACTATCAGAACCCTCAGGCAGATTAATCTATTATAGATGGATTAATGGTATGAAGGACCATACTTATATGTTGGACCTCTTTTAAAGATCTCCAGATGTTTATCCCCGTTTTTGCTCGTGTTCAGATGCTGAGTATAAAAGGCAAGAATATTTTGTTATAATTTCTCAGTGATAGTATTTAAAGTCAACCCGTTTATGTATTTTCCACTATCTTCAGTCATGATGAACAGTAGTAAAATTTTTGTAAAGTGAATTGTAGAGTCCTTTAAATTGTGTGTCTTTGGGTGAACAAAGAATAGTACTGTCTGTTATAATTGGGACACAATAATCATAGCGTTGGTTTGACCTTTTTAAAAGAAGTGTAAAAAAAATTATATCCTTAATATAATTGTAAATGAATTTTCTTTCTAAAAAAACTTTCATAACAATTATCTCTTGTAATCAAAACTCTGAAAGATACTCATATGTTCTTCTATAACTATATCTTTTTGTGTAACAATTACTATAACAACTTTTATAACATAAAATCTATAAAAATATTATGGAAGCAACATCTAAACTACTAAGAGGGAATAAGATGTAAATGATAACTTTCTAATCAAAGATGCTCATATATATATATATATATATATATATATGTATATATATATAAATAAAGATAAAAAGTAAACTACTAAGAGGGAATAAGATGTAAATGATAACTTTCTAATCAAAGATGCTCCTATATATAAAAAAATAAAAATAAAAAAAAAGGATAAAAAGTTTAAGCTTATCCAACTCCTATAAATACACTCGTTGTAATTAATAAAGTGGATAAGTGATTACATCACCCACCTAAGCACATGACATTCTTCCTAATTAATAAAGTGGATAAGTGATTACATCATCTGCTTAGTGCACATGCCAATACTTTATTTTGAGATTGCTTTTTCCATTGGGGCATTGGGTTTTGCTGGAAGAAACAAAATCACATTTTGATAAAACTAGTTAACCACAAGTGATATCATCTTTATACAAGTGACATCATCTTTATTAAGATTTCAATTCAACCATAAATTTTAATTTCACTAAATTAAAATTAGGGGAAACAATTCCCTAATATATATATATAATATATATATTATCTTAAAATAATTTAATGAAATGGCCTGTTCCTAACTTTGGAACAAAGAATTTAATGACGTGGCTCGTTCTTAATTTTGGAAACACCTCTTTGCACATCAATTGATTTTGATAATAAACTTTAAGAATAAAATTTGGCAGAGCTTGTGCTATTGTAAATGTGACGTCACGTGGGTACTTGATGGATTAGAATGGTCCCTCACGTGTCCTATATATCTAGGAAGATATTATGGTTGACATAAAGATATTATGGATCTCATTTTTTAAAATCAAACACTCGGGACATTTAATGTTTTGTATTTCCATTTTCGTATCACTCTTCAATCGTGGAAGATCGATTTGAAAACGACAACTCTTGAGGGGGTTTAGAGATTTTATTGATCGAATTGGAAGCGACAACTTTGGACGAGTACCAATTAAAGGATACCAAACATTAGGAAATTTTATTGTAAGAATTAAAGGCTACCACGAAATTATTATCCTTATCCACACACAATATTCATTATCCTTACAAACATAGGAAATTTTATTGTAAGAATTAATGGGTACCACGAAATTATTATCCTTATCCACACACAATATTCATTATTCTTGCAAACATAGTGGAGAACCTTAATTGAATTGACATGCCACGTCATGTACAACTTTCACATGTATTTAGTTATTTGCACACCACGTAATAAATATATAAAAATATATATCCTTGGGCTCTGATAAGTTGTAACTTGTAAGGTGGGTTTTCATTAAGATCAGAGAACGTGTCACCAAAATCTAAAGGTTGCAGTAGCGCGTGTATGAGTTGATTGTATGATAAACTTTGTACTTTGAATGTTTAGATCTTTCTCTTATCTATATATATCTACCTCAAAATGGTATTAAGAGATGCAGTGGTATAAACGTTTTATTTTATTTGTTGGTTGTTTTTTGGTGATTTTTTGTTTGATTTTGTCCAAAATTCAATGATGAATAGTTGGATCTGCAGATTTGAGTGGCTAAGTTTGTATAATATGAGTGTTTCAGGAGTTTTTCAGCATGCTGAATCCATTTATGAATTCAAAAATGCAATTTAAATAACAAAAAATAGTTATATTTCTCCAAAGATGAGATTGTGGGTTTCTGTACATTTCATGTATTCTGGAGTTTGAAAGGGTGTTATTTTTCATTTTGTAAGAGTTTGCATTATCTTCGTCTTCACGGCGTCCGAGGTTGTGGATTAAGGTATTTGAGATATTATTCATGGTTCTTTTGCTCGCTTCTTCGTCTTTGCAAACTTTTTGAAGCTTTCAACCAATATTGCCTTTGTTACATATTGGGATTTGTCACTCAATTTTTGTTTTGTTTATCACACCACACAACAAAATAAAAAAAAATTGATTGAAGATCTAATCCCACCTAAAATGTGTTTGGAGGTGAATTGGCATACTACCACTGTAGCACACCCAACCCCCTAAACCACACTTAGGATGGTGGGATGCCAAAATATCTTCTCTCCAACCTAACTATGTTCTCAGATCTAATCCACCTAACCTACATTAACGAACATGGTAGGTGTGTGTTCGTGTGTGGCAGTGACATGACAGGTAGACGTCGCACAAGCTAAGTTTGAAGCCAAGGCCAACCTCAGTGGAAATCTCAATGGGAATCGGGACTCGTCAAGATCAACGACCCTCATCTACTCGGGCTCGGATATCGACAATGGATATTCGATCGGACCATCTCATTTGGGATGTAATCCATACAACCTCAATACCCACTCCTTTCAAACAGATTTAACGATGGTTGATTTCTCAATCGAACAACCCAGGTTCCCTCGGAGTACTCAACATGACTGGGTCTTAACGAGCTTTCCTGACTCTGATCAATCCAACAACTATGGCTTAGTTGATCCAACAGTCCAAATCTTGTCAGGTTACAAAGGTGTGTGACCTTTACCGATCGGATGCACTTGCTCAGGTTCACACCTCTAGCCTAAACTGCCCTTTCGATCATATTCTTCTGACGGATCCAACAATCATCAGTCCTTTGGACCAATGGTTCCCAAGCCCATGTGATAGTTAACAATTCAATAAACCTTCGACAAGTTTTCTCTCAGATTGATCCCATGACCAGATCAACGACTCATATCTCATCAACCTGGCCTCACATCAAATCAATGGCTCCAATCCACTCGAGTTTTCTCCTTTTGGCTTCTCCCCATCGAAAGCACCTTCCATGCGACCCTCACAAATTATTGTGAACTCTGACTTTCAACTAGCTTAGCGAATTGGGTTTCAAGTAAGTTTTGTAGTCTAGATCAACTCAGTCTAGCTCCTTGGCAGATCAACGACTCTTGTCGACTTGGGTTATCCATGTCATATGGTTCACCCTTGCAACTCTTGTGGGTTCTTCCGAAAGTATTCCTTCGACACTCGGATCTCCGATGAATGGTTGGGATCAACTCTTAACACCGAATCTACGGTCAAGGTTTCTTCGGGGTTCTAAGAAGGAAATTTTGAATAAAGTTACAGGGTGCTTCCCGGAAAATACACTATTCGCCTTCCTTGCACAATATGCAAGGAACTTAACCCAGGGATCGTCATACCTTCAAACTGTGTCCTCGACACCCAAGTGTTGCCTCCCAACAACCCCCAATGTGATGATTTTCTCATCTTGCAAACTTTCCATTCAAAGACTCAGGGAAAACAAAGGGTTACAAGCTCGATTAGTCAGGTTTCTCATACATGCATTCCACAGATAACCAACCATTTTGGAAATGGTCTCAACATATGAACGCGTTTCAAATTTAACATTCATTCATCATATTAGAATTTCTTTCAAAATAAAAAATGCAAGGACTAACATGCATTAACAATTAGTTACAAGGTACAGTTGGGAACACTTATTTGTTTCAGATCAAAATCCAACCAACAAACTGACTGAGGGTGAATGCCTTTCCACCCAAACGTAGGCTCTGTGATCTGGATTTAGGAGTGGAACGAACTGATTAACAAAATGAATACAATAAACATAGATATATGAAGAATAACACAGATATCCAATGGACAATATCTTCTATTGAATAAATGAAATAGGCTGAAACTGTAAAACTGCAGAACTGAAACACTTGCTCGAATGGTGGTAGTTATCTATGAGAAGAGACGTGGCTGCTACGCGCATCCTTCTGAGAAAAATGCTTACAATGAGGCTCTAGAGGCCTTTTTGATATTACTCATGATAGAAAAAACCCTAGACATCCAAAAACCTAACCCTAGGAGGTGAAATGCCAAAAGTCATGTGGGCCCCTATGGGTAAGTTGGTACCTCAACTTCCCGGGGTCCTAACTTTTGCATACGACCTTTGTTTTAGGTGCGTGATAGCCCATTGGAAAGGTCTTTTACAGAACTACACATTACACCATCAAACTCTGATTCCATCTACAGTTTGACTATGGAGATCCAAAAACAAACTGTTTAGGGCTCCAAAACGGCCCTAGAAGTACAACAAGATGTGCTGACATGAAAACATACAAAATAAGCCAGTTGGATTAGGTGAGAGACCACTAGTATCCACCTGGAAGATGTGTAGGGATTCAAATATCCCCAGAAGCGTAGAACCCACAATTAAAAAGAAGTACAGAAGAACGTGTTAGACTAAAAACGAACAAGAGGAGCCAATTGGAATAGGTGGGTGGCCACCAATATCCACCTGGATCACTCTATTTCACTTTTACTTCCTACAACAATCCACCCCCATGCCAAGATATGATACCACTAGGGGACTCTCATAGATTGGCTCACAGGTTTAGGGTCTTATCATGAAGGTTACTCTCCTTCGGTATTTGGAAACAACAGAAATCCCCTTTTTACCCAATGAGACTAGTGCTACCACAAGCTTACGTGGATCCTTCCTAGTTGGATTCCCTCTACACAAGGGAGTCCCTTCACTACTACATAGTCCCTCAATGCCCTCCCCTTACAAGTGTCAGTTTCTTTCCAACAAGTACCAACTCGCGACCCTCTCTACTCTAGTTCGGGTCTAGGTATTCTCTGTTCCAAATCGACCATAAGTTCAAAGAGTAAGATTCCTATTTTCCTCACATGAAATTCCCAGTTTCTTCTTTGTTCCTCTTGCACACTCATTCTTACCTACATTTGTGCATACTTTGTTTTCCTTGTGGTTGTCGGTTCCTCTCAATGTCACACTCCCATGCTCTCTCCGTGCCCCCTTGTTGGCCCCCTAATCTGGAACATTTTATTTTTCCTTAGGTTCCTCAACTTGCTTCTGTCAAAATCAACCTTGAGATTCAAGCTCCCAAATCGAAGGGGCACCTCTATGGTATCCTTGATGATAGTTTCAACCGAACCAACCTTTTTCCTTTGTACAATCCTGAAGGAAAACATAACTGCCCCAGTCACCAATTCTAGTATTCATTAACTAATTTTCTTCTAAACAGGGGGAAAGCAGGGTACTTTACGTAGATTTGGTCATCAAATTTTCTCAGGTGGAGGTTGGATTTATTAGGTAAACAAGGCAATTCCAAATTCCCCCTCACCAATTCCCACTTGTGGTATCATGGCCAGTACTGCAAGGCTTCTCCTCAGTCAGTTGGGTTGGCAATATTCATTAAACATAAAACATAATTATAGTGTTCCTCAGTTACATTCATTAAATCTCAAATCATAATTACAAATTTGGGGGGAAATGGGGTGTTACATTCCCCTCCCCCTTAAAAGAAACATTGTCCTTAGTATTTTACCATCATATACAAAACTTTATATGGAAAACAAAAACGGGTATGCCATCCTCATGGTATCCTCCAGTTCCCATGTGGCATTGTCTACTCCAAAGTGCTTCTATTGCACCTTGGACCTACATGATGACTCTGTTCTAAAGCAATGTCTCTCTCCTATTGTTGGCACCTAAAGTTTTGGGTCCATTTTTTTGCGCGCGCACAAACGAAAGTTGTGCGCGCTCATTCAATAGTTTTGCGAGTGCCTAAGGAGATGGGTGAAAGAATGACATAGTGCACACATCGAGTCATGTTTCATTAAGCAACGTGCCAATTCTAATGGCAGTCAAGGGCACGTCGGTCCAAGTTTTTTCAGATGAGTGCGCCAGTCCAAGTTTTTTCAGTTGCGTCGGAAATCAAGAAGATGCCCAATGGTTGCAAGAAAGGAATCATCGAGATATCTCTTGGAATGATTGCTTCCAACAATAGATGAATATGAGGGGTAGCTAGAAGATGAGTTGGTCAGGTAGTTAAGATTGCCCCTGATGCAGAGAACCTGCGTGGAGCTATGGAAGGTACCAAAAGCATGCAAGGTCGTTAGATTAGACAAGTGGGTGGAGCAGAACAATGAAGGACAATGCTCCCCAGTAGAAAAAGATATAAAAGAGAGCTCTCAACTGGGAAAACAAGTTGGTTAATTTCAAAAAGCGTCAATGCTAGAGCTCTGAGTTAGCTTGTTGCAATACTATGTTGTATGGAAAAGTCTCTTGTGTCTTGTATCTATTTGAATATTAAATATTAGCGCAAGGCTCATACTCTTTTATTCCCACTGTTTATATAGTAATGAGATGAAGTCTTATGTTGTGCTACTCAATCCTTCAACACAAGTCATATCTCTAATATGATGGAATATGTCCATTAATAAAGATATGTCAGTTTTGTTCTATTATGTGTTTGTTATGAAAGAGTAACACATGTGCGTGTATTGTTTTAATTATTAGTCCTTGTTAGATTATTAGATAGGAATTACATGGATTTCATTTGCAGTATTGTTAGTTATGTTTGATCCTCCATCCCTAACACAAGACCTTATGGTCTATGTGATCCCCTCTGCATCTCAGGTGAGACCTTCCTCGACCTCGTTCAAGAATTGATATGTCTATTCTTAGAGATATTTTTTGGACACGCTCTGGATGAACCATGGGTCTCAAACCCCCTAGTGTTAAGAAGGTAAGTGTGTGCACAAGCATGTACTGAAATAACAACACTTCATAGCGCCAACAAATGGTTTTGTTGGGACTCACATCTATTTACACACCCCACATTGCCCCTCTCTTCATGCCTCCCCATATTATGGGAGAATACCACTCGTAATGGCATGAGTTCGATTTTCTATCCGAAACATCGACCCTCATGCACTCCAATTCCATATTTCACCCTCAGACCTACCTTCCTAATCCATGGACCTGAGTCAAGCGACACCTCCATCCTAATTTGATGATTTTCTCTTACTCAGGTCTAACCATCCCGATATTTGATTTCATCGAACGATGATTTTATCTTACTCTGCTATCCACCCTCCGAAGTTCAATAGTTGGTTCGAGGATGAGCCAGGTAACAGTGGCGGGGGATTGTTGGCACCCAAAGTTTTGGGTCCATTTTTTATCACACACACAAACAAAAGTTGTGCGTACTCATCCACTAGTTTTGCGAGCACTTAAGGAGATGCGCGAAAGAACGTCATAGTGCACGCATCAGACCGGGTTTTGTTAAGCAATGTGCCAAGTCTAATGGAGGTCAAGGGCGCGTCGGTCTGATTTTTTTTTAGTTGACTGCATCAGTCTGAGTTTTGTCAATTGCGTTAGAAATCAAGAGGATTCCCGCTAGAATCAAGAAAGGAATCATCGAGATATCTCCCAGAATGATTGCTACCAACAAAAAATGAAGATGTGGGGTGACCAGAAGATGAGCTAGCTAGGCCGTTAAGATTTCCCCTAATGTAGAGAACCTATGTGGAGACCTAGCAGGTACTAGGGGAGTGCGAGGCCACTAGATCAGACAAGTGAGTGGAGAAAAATGGTAAAGGACAACTCTCCCCAGCAGAAAAAGATATAAAAGAGAGCTCTCAGCTGGGAAAATAAGTTGGTTAATTTCAGAAAGCATCAGTCCCAGAGCTCTGAGTTAGCCTATTTCTATCCTGTGTTATATGGAGAAGTCTCATGTGTCTTGTATCTGTTTGAATCTTAAAGTTTAGTGCAAGGCACATACTATTGTATCCCCATTATTTATATAGTAATGAGATAAATTCTTATGTTGTGCTACTCAGTCCTTCAACACAATGTATATGATTCAGATTATTTTCGGCACGAAATGAGAGCGAAGATATAATAAAGAAATGCACAGAGATATCACAGATATTCAATAATGTAGCATAAATGTATCAGAGATGCAACCATAAATACAGATATACAGTAATACACGATTTCTATTAATGAAAGAAATGTACAGAGACTGTAAAAATACAGAGTGAAAGACTCGCTAGAATGGTGGTAGCTTATCTCTGAGAAGAGATGTGACGGCTACTCGCATTTGCAAGAAGATGATTACAATGAGGCTTTGAAGGAATTTTTACAATAAGCAAGAATGCCAAAAACCCTGGACATCCAAAAACCTAACCCTAGGAGATGAAGAGCCAAAAGTCATGTGGGCCTTGTTTGGGTAAGTGAGTACATAACCTTCCCGGGGTCGTAACTTTTACATACGATCTCTGTTTTAGGCGTGTGATAGCTCGTTGGAAAGGTATTGTTGAGGAGATTAATTTTGGGGGCTCAATCATCCCTTTGGATATAATTGAGAACCTTGATCTTGAAAAACCTTCATTTGGGCCCTCAAAATGGCCCCGGAAGTTAAAACCTGCTAAAAATAGTAAATTGCCAAAATTGCCAGAAAACTGTTTTGAGCCAGTTGGAAAAGGTGGGTGGCCACCGATATCCACCTAGATCAATCCTCCCTCCTTACGAAGCAATTATCTCCATTGCGTTGAGTTCCTAGGGGAGAGGGGAAAGCATTTGTTGGATCTACATCTTGGTGAGCTGCTTGTATTGTTGGAGATGTCGCGCTGCTTGGTTTGTGGAAGTCTGTCATGAACCTGTTGAAGCTAAGGCTGTTCAACAAGTCAAGCTACATGAGAGGAAGGTGTGAAGAAGGAATATTTTTTATTTTCTGCAACCTTGTCGACCTTCTTCTGTTGGATAGAAGGTGTAGGGGGCGAGGCTATAGTGGTTGCAGTGTCCTTTTGTTCCCCTTTTGAAAAGATGGTGAAGAAGCTGAATTTTGCAGTATGAGATACTACCTTGCGACACTTTTTAGGTGGAACAATAGTCGGAACTACCTCTGGTATTCTGTAGAGATGACAGCCCAAAGTAACAATAACACTACGGGGTCGAGACTCATAAACAACATGACACTTCCACATATATGGCTAGCCCAAGAGAACATCACATACATCCAATGGGGCAACATCACATAATACCTCGTCCTTGAAGGGTTGGATGCCGTATGACAATCGACATTGCTAGTTGACACGAAGATCTCATCCTTGGCGAAGCCACCCGATGTTGTATGGCTGCGGGTGTGGTGTTGTCGACAATCCCAACTGTTTGACGACCTCTGCTGAGATGAGGTTCTTCTAGCTTCCTCTATCAACAATAAAATGCAGCGGAGTCCCCTTCACCCACATCTATGAATGAAAAAGGTGCTCCCCCTCTTTGGGATCTGTTGGTTCTTCTGGTTGAATTGTTGCAGTTTTGACAATAACAATGTGGTATGTGTCAATGATTTGTCCTTTACCAGTATTTTCAGATTCAGATTCAGAATCAAGGTTCGACTCCTTGTCTTTGATCTCGGCCACCAATGACTGTTTTGAGCGACATTCATCAGTGTTGTGCCAGGGGATTTTTTGGAAATCACACCATTTTCCGGTGTCCTTCTTTGTCTTCCCGTGACCCTTCTTTTCCTGTGTCTTGGATTGGTTTTCAGGAGACTGTTTGTTATGGCTCTCTTTGTCATACTTTGGTTGTTGCGGATTTACAGATCCGAAATCCCATTTGTTCTGGTGCTTAAATTTCTGCTCAATTTTAACAGCATATCGATAAGCAACACCGAGTGATGAGATGTCCAAAAAATCCATTTCAGTCTGGATGTATCTGTGTAAAGCCCCATGGTATTTCGGAACCAAATGTCGCTCACAGTCTTTGATACCCAGCTTGGTGCGTAAGGTATGGAAGGTATTGGTGAACTCTGTAACTTCTTGGCCCCTCTCTTGCCGCAGTGTGGTCTATCTCATATACTAGTCCTCATAGTTTCCAACAGGGTAATACTGTTCCTTTACCGCATCAACAAAAAAATCCCAAGTGGGATCGGCCCCATATATTTTAGAAATCTGCTCCCAATAAGTTTCCCACCAATGTTTGACATGGGGAAGAGATTTAAGGAGTGCGAAGGTGATATTTTCTTTGTCGGAAAATTTGTGAACAGAGAAATAACCTTCTAGCAGATTTAACCATTTATCTAGGGCTTCTGTATCTATCTGTCCTTCAAATATAGGAATATAAAAATTAACTTGTACCTTGAAAGGCTAGGTGCCTCCAAAGTGGCCGCTTGATGAAGATGCGTCTATTTCTATTGGCAGGCGTTGAAGGATGTGGGAAAAATTCTCCATCATTTCGTCCCTCTGTCGCGTGAGAGCGTGCTCAAGCAACAGACTGATAGGATCGTCTGCTCCATCATTTTTCTTTTCTTCCGCCATTGAGGGTTTCTTGGGTGTGCGAGAGTGATTGTCCTCAAGAGATACAAGCTCGAGACCCAACTTGTTGTACTTGGATCTCGTCCGGGACATGCATTGAAAAAAAAAGAAGATTAAGAACAACCTGCTCGGATACCACTGATCCGGATTATTTTCGGCACGAAATGAGAGCGGAGATATAATAAAGAAATGAACAGAGATATCACAGATATTCAATAATGTAGCAGAAATGTATCAGAGATGAAACCATAAATACAGATATACAATAATACACGATTTCTATTAATGAAATAAATGTACAGAGACTGTAAAAATACAGAGTGAAAGACTCACTAGAATGGTGGCAGCTTATCTCTGAGAAGAGATGTGACAGCTACTCGCATTCGCAAGAAGATGATTACAATGAGGCTCTAAAGGATTTTTTACAATAAGTAGGAATGACAAAAACCCTAGACATCCAAAAACCTAACCCTAGGAGATGAAGCGCCAAAAGTCATGTGGGCCCCATTTGGGTAAGTGAGTACATCAGCTTCCCGAGGTCGTAACTTTTGCATACGATCTCCGTTTTAGGTGTGTGATAGCTTGTTAGAAAGGTATCATCGAGGAGATTCATTTTGGGGGATGAATTATGCCATTAGATATAATTGAGAACCTCGATATTGAAAAACCTTCATTTGGGCCCTCAAAATGGCACCGAAAGTTAAAACCTGCTAAAAATAGTAAATTGCCAAAATTGCCAGAAAACTGTTTTGAGCCAGTTGGAAAAGGTGGGTGGCCACCGAAATGCACCTGGATCAATATATCTCTAATATGATGGAATACACCCAATAATAAAGATATGTCAGTTATGTTCTATTACGTGTTTGTGATGAATGAGTAACACTTATGCGTGTATTGTTTTAATTCTGATTCCTTGTTAGATTATCATATATGAATTACATGGATTCCATTTGAAGTATTGTTAGTTATGTTTGATCCTCCATCCCCGAAACAAGACCTTATGGTCTCTGTGATCCCATATGCATCTCGTGTGAGACCTTCCTCGACCTTGGTTGAGGATTGATATGTCGATGCTTAGGGATTTTTGTTGGACACGCTCTGGACGAAACCTAGGTCTCAAAACCCCAATGTTAAGAAGGTCAATGTACATGCAAGCATGTACTAAAACAATGAAATTTCCTAGCGCCAACACCCATCTAGGATGTGTTGAGGTTCATGATGGAATTGTCCGTCTGGTTCCACCTGTATCACAGTCCATCTAATGACATGATTAAAATCCTGAACATTCTTCTTAAACAAGGATACATGGAACACATTGTGAGCTCTAAAAGTAGGGGGTAGAGAAAGTCAGTATGCCACCGTTCCCACTCTTTCTAGGACTTCAAATGGTCCACAATAGCGGGGCGCTAGCTTGGCATAAGTTCCCATTATTAGGGATCTCCTCTTGGGCTTCGCCCTAATATACACATTATCTCCCACCTCGAACTCCTTATGGGTTCTTTTGCTATCGACATAGTTTTTATGCCTATCTTGATCTACTTTAATATTTTCCTTAATTTTGACCACTTGTTGTTCCATCTCCTTCAACATTTCCTGTCCAAGTGTGATCTTGTCTACCAGATTGTCCCAATTTATTGTAATTCTTCATTTTATTCCATACAAGGCCTCAAATGGGATCATCTTTAGTGACTCTTGATAGCCATTATTATAGGAAAATTCTATCAAGGGTATATATTCTTCCCACTTTCTGGGTTGATGCATAACATGCATCCTCAACATATCTTCCAACACTCTATTTACCCTCTCGGTTTGTCCATCTGCTTGAGGATGGTAAGCTGTGTTGAAGGCCAATTATGTTCCAAATCTTGCAAATACGATTTTCCAGAAATTTGATGTGAACTTAGCATCCGAATATGAGATAATAGTCTTAGGCATACCATGCAATCTGAAAATTTCCTTTATAAAAAGATCAACAACATCTATAGCTTTATACGTGTATTTAATGGGGATAAATTGAGTTTAATTACTCAGCTTGTCCACCACCACCATGATTGCATCATGTTGTTTGGTCATTCTAGGAAATCTCGTGATGAAGTCCATGGAGATAATCTCACACTTCCATTATGGAATTTTCACTAGATGCAATAGTCCTACCGAGTGTTTATGCTCAACCTTGACTTGTTGGCACTCAAGGAACTTAACACTATACTCTGCAATATCCTTTTTCATTCCTGGAAAATAATACAATTGTCTTGTTCTTGTTATCATCTTTTCATAACCAGGATGACCCATGTAAGGTCTCTTATTAAATTCACCCATAATGAGGTTTTTACGCTTTGTTGAGTTGGGTATGTACATCCCGTTATCACACATCAACAACCCATCTACTATGAATTGGTATCCCTCATACTTTTTCCTTTTGGGTTCTTGTTGCAAGATTTATTTTACTAGATTAAAGTGTCCATCGCTTTGTAAAAGGAACATGATTCTTTGATTTATATCATATTCACACATGCTTGCAACTACCAAGTGTACCATCTGCACACTCTGACTAAGTGTGTCTG
Organism: Picea engelmannii; assembly: GCA_009831015.1. Lineage (NCBI taxonomy): Eukaryota > Viridiplantae > Streptophyta > Pinopsida > Pinales > Pinaceae > Picea > Picea engelmannii. The sequence goes on from ML796105.1 coordinate 162,427, forward strand.
CCACTCAATTTTCCTTCCCTTTTATATGCTTGATTTCAAAATCGAACTCACTAATTAGTGTCATCCACCTGGCATGTATGATATTTAATCATGGCTAGTTAAATATATATATCAACCCACAATGATCTATCATCAAGACAAATCTCCTTCCATGCAAGTAATGCCTCATATTTTTAAACTATGTACAATAGCTGGAAGATCCAAATCATGAGTAACATAACATTGCTCATGCTTGTTTAGTTTCCTTGATTTATAGCATACCACATGTCCCTCTTGCATGAGGACTCCACCAAGTCCTTCCTTGCAAGAATATGTACAGATTAGGAAAAAACAATTAGAGTCTATAATCTTCAGGATAGGGGCATTAGTCAAGAGGTGTTTCAGTTGTTGAAAGCTAGTCTCACACTCTCCTAACCATACAAATTTCACCACTTTCCTTTGTATTGAAGTGATGGGATTATCGATCTTGGAGAAGCCCTTAATAAACCTCTTGTAATATCTCACTAACCTCATAAAGGATCTTACTTCAAATACATTTCTAGGGGTTGGCCAATCCCTAATTGCCTTAATCTTTCCTGGGTCAAAATCCACTGCATCTTCTGAAATTACGTGACCAAATATTGGATCTCCCTCTGAAAGAAGTCACACTTGCTATATTTAACATATAACCGGTGATCTCTTAGCGCCTGTAGCACCAATATAAGATGGTATTCATTCTCTTCCTTGTTCTTGGAATATATGAGGATATCATCAATGAACACAAGGACAAACTTGTCCAAATACTTGCTAAGAATACTATTCACCAAACACATAAAGGTGGTTGGTGCATTGGTAAGCCCAAAATGCACCACTGTAAACTCATAGTGTCCACACCTTGATCTAGAGGAATTTTTATATGTATCCTCATCCTTAATTATGACTTGATGGTATCCAGATTTCAAGTCTATTTTAGAAAATATTGTAGCTCCTCTAAGTTGATAAAAAATATTATCAATTTTGGGTAGTGGGTACTTTTTCTTGAGGGTTATCTTGTTTAACTACCTGTAGTCAATACACATCCACAAGGTACCATATTTATTGTTTACAAACAACATTGGTGCTCCCCATGGGGATACACTTGGCCTAATATACCCTTTATCCAACATCTCCTTTAATTTCACCTTTAATTCCACCAACTTTGGTGTGCTCGTCCTATAAGTCACTTTGGATGCCAATATTTCTCTTCATACAAGTTCTATGGAAAAATTAATGTCTCTTTTAGGATTCAATCCAAGTACCTCCTTTGGAAACACATATTTGAATTCGTACAACACTGGGTGATCCTCAATTCTAAACTTGCTACTCTCTGCTACATTTAACACGTGTATTGCATACAAGGGACACCCTTTTCAACTAAACTTCTTGAGTTGCAGTGTTGATATTTCCCTCTCAAACACAGGATTCTGGATGCCCAATATCATCTTCTTGTTTCCTTCATCATCTTCACATTCTACTGTTTTGTTAAAGTAATGCAATTTTTGTTTGTGGGAAGCCAACTAGTCCATGTGTATCAATATGTCATATGACCCCAAAGGCAAGATATTTAAGGTTGCTTGTGTATGCAATCCATTCATTTAAAATTTGAAGGCTTCAATCGTTTATGTTACCGTTCACTTGGTTCATGTGGCTATCTAGACTAATCATGATTTTACATACTTTCTTCTCTATAAGGCACATGCTTCAACAACTTGGGGCGAAATATAGCTAAGATTAGAACCAAGGTAAATCAAAATTGAAATGGGTTGTTTGGAAATTATACCTTCCAGCGCCACCACTGAATCATGGTGGTATGCCTATCGATTCTTGACAGACACATAAATTCACGACACATTCTTAGCCACATCATTAACAATATTATCCTCCTAAACATTGTAAACTCTCTTGTTGTCATGTTGTCTAAGAGGGAAGTCTCTCAACATATATGCATCTCTACAACCCCAACATTGTAGAGGTCCTTTCTTCTAATCTTCGATTTTCTTCCTTGCTTTCTCTATTGGTCTATTCCCACTTTGAGAGGGGAAATTTTGTTGGTACATACTTCTAGTCAGATGACTCGACTGAGCACCTCTTTTTGGAATTTTGTATTGGGATGGTTTAAATCCTTTCTTCTGAAATCCAAGCTTATCTGTAATGTCCCCAAGGCCGAGCCCAGTTGTAATCTGATGTATGAAATGAATTGTAAATATGTGTTATAGGCTGGTGAGCCAAGTTTGTATAAGTCGGTGGGTTTATGTGATTGTTAGGCCAGAGAGCCTAAGGTTGGAGGCCTAGGGCCTGATTTTGTACTTGTATATATACAAAAACATTTAATAAAATTGTAAACACCGCCAGGTGCAGACCAACCATGATGAATGAGTGAAGGGGGACTGAGCTTCCACAGAGAAGGCAAGGGATTAGGGGCTGGAAGGTGGGAAAAGGGGCTAAGTGTTTAGCCTAGGGGGAGGGATTAAGCCTAGGAATAATATTTTATTATTATTCCAAAAGAACATGTGCCATTTATATTATTATTCCTAAGTTCCTGACCAAGGGAAGGTGATGCATGCTGGTGGAATGCATGCAGTCTCCAGGGCAACAAGTGTCGACCTTGGTGCATGCAAATAAAACAGTTTGGGTGGACCGTGAAGGGGGATACTCTCTCATTCGAGCGGACTTCCTGAGGGTGTACGGGCTCTAAGCCGTACGACTGACCCGAGCTCTGCAGAAAAACCTCGTACACCTTCTGAACTGAAAAATCCGTGTATACCTCCGTACTGAACCGGAAAACTGTGATCAATTCTGAAAGAGCCGGTTTCACCTCTGTTTGAATCGGGAAAAATCCCGTGCTGTGTCTGGAGAATCCGTGTGCATCCACTGCCCGAGATCGAGCCTGTGCGTGAGATCTTTGTCCCGAAGCTGTGACCCTGAGCCATTTTTTCCATTGCTGAGCTTGTGGAAAAAGCCGTGTCTGTGAGTGATTCTCTCCAGGTGAGAGAGTGCGCAGAGGAAGGAGAGAACTCCTGGAAGGAACCCTGTAACTACCACAGAGCCCGGAGACTTCCGGTCCGGTCTGTTGCTGTAACCCAAGGCAAGGCAGGTTAGCAGCCGAAGGACTATCCAGGTGACAGAGAAGGTGTATCCTCCTGGGGTGGAACATGCATGTGGGGAATGAGGGACTGTGGGCAGTGAGTGTGGGTGGTTCCTGGGAGAGAATTCCTTCCTGTGGCTGTGTACTGTTTTCCCTATAACCTTAGCCTAACCTAGGATTCCTTGTCTCGGGGTGGAGCTTAGTCCCAGCTCGGGGTGACCCACTGCTGAGCTGATGAGCAGTGTAGTCTAAGGCTGGGAGGTTCGTGGAAGGCCTGCACTTGGTTGGTGGATTCTACCACTGTAAAAAGATAAGTATCTGATTATGGTTTAATCATGTTTTGCATGACTCTACTGTTTATGTTATCATGATTTCCGCTGTGTATATGAATTAGTATGAAATGCTATTGATTGTTAATTATGGCATTAACTCATATGAATACTCTGTGTAGAATGTGTTTATTTGTTTAAATGCATGGGATTTATAATACCTGTATGAGTTATGTACCAAGTGGTGTTAAATTTTCCTTTTAAGAGATATTAAGCCATGGTAGCTGAAAAGGTGCGCTACATTATCCTTGTTTTCCCACTCCTTAATAGGCTCTTTCCTATGCTTGGATTGATCATAACAACATTTGGCCTTCCTGATGGTGTCCTCTAGTGTCTTAGGCTCATCAAACTCAATCCTATCCTGATAAGACAATGCATTCCACTGAGGAAGAATTGTATCCTTGCTTTCTCATCCTTGAGATAAGGGACATACCTTAACAAATCTGAGAACCTTTTGCATAAGCATCCATGGTAAGTTTTCCTAACTTGTGTACATGGAACTCCTTAATCTTTCCATCATAGTACTCTTCCTGTTTCTAAGTTAACTTAATCTCTTTTATTCCCTTGACATCATTGAGGTCATCCCACCAAATGGAAGCTCCCCTATTAAAATTGAATATGGATACCTTTTCCTTTGTATTTTTTGAGTAATTATGTACTTGAAAATACTTCCTAAGACCTAACAACCGGGCCTCAAACTCCTCTCATTTCTTGATTTCTCCATAAAAGGTAGGTGTTTTTTCCTTCTTGAATTCCCTTATCAGATAAATCCGAGTGTGTCTCTTATTTTTTTTTCTTAGGGACACTTGACCCAATATCACTATTAGACAACTCTTCTATAGTGGTCCTCCCACTAGATAACTCCGTGGAAGTGTCTCCACTAGATATGTTTTTCTTATCACTCTTCTGCCTCTTCTTGAAAGAACTTCTCTCCACATTATGGTGAGCTAGCCCATGCTTCTGAACATATGATGGGATTTGCATCTTCTCATACTATTTTTGTCCTGCATTGCTGGCAGCTACATCTTACTGAAAGTTCTTTTGAATCTCAAACAGACTTTGTAGTAGTATTGCATTTAATTCTTCCTACTCAACTTGAGCTTTCATGGGCCTTTCATTATCCTCTTTCAATATCCTTATTGTTTCTACCAAGTATGGAGGGGTTTCTCTAGTCCTCTTGCCATCAGATTCCTCATCTCAGAAATGTGAGGTCTCTTCCATGCTAAGTTGTACCATTCAATAATATTTTCTTTTCTTTTCGATATTTCCTATGTGCTGAAAAGAGAAAGCCACTATTAGCAAATAATAATTCAACTTATATGTGAAATGAATCTTGGCCTCATTAAGGATTCAATATTCCTTAATAGTCCCAAACCAAGACTATGTTCCTACTGCCAATTATGTTCAGAAACTGTTGTTAGCACATATTGTTCTGATTAAATTAATAACATGTAAAAGACATAAATTTATGTTAACCATTATATTTATAAGATTCATTTATCTTTGTTGGCCCATTCATGCCTAGAGTTTGAACTATGCTCTGATACGTTTGTGTAGCACAACCGACCCCATAAACCACGCTTAGGCTAGTGAGATGTCAAAATTTCTTCTCTCCAACCTAACTTTGTTCTCATATCTAATCCCAAGTATGGAAATATTCTCTCCCAGAGATTTCCAACATCTATCACCATGCTCGAAAATGAGCTCTAGGCCAAAATATATGACCCTCCAAAGTCCCTAAGGCATTTCCTGTCTACGACATCACCTGCCCAACATGGCTTCCAAATGGACCCCTCCACCTCACTTGCACTAATGGATAGGGTAGACATGTGTGTGTGTGGTAGTGACATGCCAGGTGGACATGGCACAAGCTAAGTTCAAATCCAAGGCCAACCTCGATAGAAATAGCAATGAGAATTAGGACTCGTCAAGATCGAAGGCCCTCATCTACTCAGGCTCTGATACCAACGACGGATATCCAGTTGGACCATATCATTCGATATGTAGGCCATACAACCTCAATACCCACTCCCTCCAAACATATCTAATGGTGGCCGATTTCTCAATCAGACGAGCCAAATTTCCTCGAAATACTCAACACGACCAAGCCTTAATGAGATTTCTCAACTCCAATCAATCTAATGGCTATGGCTTATCCAATCCAATGGTCTAGATCTTGTAAGGTGCATGACCTTTACCAGTCAGACACATTGGCTCATGCTGACACTCTATCCCAATTGCCATTCCAATCAAATTATTCCAATGGAGGGTTTTCCAATGGTCATATGTCCTCCAGAACAATGGTCCAAATCTCATCGGGTTCCCAATACCACATCACAGTTAACGATTCAACAAACTTTTGAAAAGATTTATCTCGGATTAGTCCTACAACGAGATCAACAAATTAAATCTCGTCATCCTAGCCTCATGGAAAATCAATGGATCCATTCCACTCAGGTTTTCCCTTTTGGGCTTCTCCCCATCAGAAGCACCTTCCATGCAACCCTCGTGGATTCTTCTGAACTCCAACTTCTGACTACATTATCGAACTAGGTTCTAGGTAAGTTCTACTGTTCAAATCTTCTCCGTCTAGCGCCTTGGAAGATCGACAAATCTAATCAAATTGGGTTATCCCCATTGGATGGTTCACTCTTGCAACTCTAGTGGGTTCTTCCAAAAGGATTCCTACGACACTCTGATCTTCGATGAACGTTCAAGATCAATTCTTAACACCAAATCTATGGTCATGGTTTCTTTTGTGTTCTAATCAAAAAATTTCAAATAAAGTTACAGGGTGCTTCCAAGCGAATACACTCTTCGCCTTCCCTTCAATTTCTACAAGGAACTTAACCCAGTGATATTCAAACCTTTATCCTACATCCTTGGCACCCAAGTGTCGCTTCCCAACAACCTCCAAAGTGATGATTTCTCATCTTGCAAACTTTCCATTCAACAGGGAAAACATATGGTTACAAGCTCCATTAGTCATGTTTCTCATATATGCATTCCATAGATAACCAACCATTTTGGAAATGGTCTCAACATATGAACAAGTTTCAAATTTAACATTCATTTGTCACATTAGAATTTCTTTCAAAGTAAAAAATGCAAGGACTAACATTCATTAACATATATTTACAAGGTACACTTGGGAACACTTATTTGTTTTAGATCAAAATCCAACTAGCCAACTGACCGAGGGTGAATGCCTTTCCACCCAACTGTAGGCTCTGTTTCACTTTTACTTCCTACAACAAGCTACTTGTAAGTTTTAAACCTGTGAAGTAAAGCAATGCATATATATTCTTAAGCAAAACATAATTTAATCAATGGCTCATACACAAAGTACACAGAGATTTTATACCGGAAACCCTCAACCGGGAAAACCTTTCTTATATTCATTACATCGAATTTCACCATCCACCATACAATATATATACAATGTTTTTAGGTATTCCGTAGATACCAAAACCCTAATCCCTTAATTCGGGATTAATTTAGTAAACTGCTAAAAATAGTAAAAACCGCCCAAAACAAAATTTCGGGGCGCTACCCCGAATCCCATCGACCCCGGGCTACTGCCTGTTGCCGAATGTTGTGCGTAACCACGGGGGGGGGGCATACCTACCCCCCCTTTGGACCCCCTAGGAAAGAGCCCGACACACACGACACAAAGAGCACTACTAGAGGGATTGTCAAATGCAGTTGTCGAATATGACGCGCCCACACACACACATGCAAAGAATATAACACATACCCAACACCACTCCTGTACCAAGCCATGGTACCACCATGGGAATCTCACAAATTGTCTCATAGGTTCAGGGTCTGATCATGAAGGTTACTCTCCTTCACTATTTGGCAACAACAAAAATCCCCTTTTTACCCACTAAGACCAGGGCCACCACGAGCTTACCAAGTACCTTCCTAGCTAGATTTCCTCTGCACAAGGGAGTCCCTTCACCACTACACAGTCACTCAGTATCCTCCCCTTACCAGTTGTTAGCACCTAAGCTGCTATGTAAAGACTTTTATTCGCTGTAGAAAGGTCATGGTTTTGGAAGCGCAAAAAATAACATTATTGATCAAAATGTGCTACAGAAACATATTTATTCCAACAACACATTTCAAACTAATCATTCAGGATTTTTATAAAA
>ML796105.1:172827-188836 GCA_009831015.1 Picea engelmannii
CTCGACCGACCAGCCGTCGGGGCCAGGACTTTTCTCCTTTTTAAAGCTGTTTAAAACTTCTAGCAATTCCTCCTTTGAGCAGGGGGATTCTAGAGACAAAGCTTCCTCAGGTGTGACTAACTTCGGGAAAAGTCCTGCTAATTCTATCTGTGCTACTAATGATGGAGCTGATTGCGCCTTGTAAAAATCTTTAAAGTGGTTGTATGCAACGATTTTGAGATCTTCCTGAGAATGATGAAAAATGTCGTTCTCATCCTCTATGTCCCAGAGATACTTTTTTTCTCGCCTAGAGGAGGCAAATCGATGAAAGAATCTGGTGTTTTTGTCACCACCATCCATCCAGAGCATTCGGCTCTTCAATCTCCATCTCTCTTCGTCTTCCCGCAGGTGCAAATTTCGTGCTTCTTCCAGCCGGAAAATTTTATAGTCGATATCCCCTCGACTATGCTCCTGTAGCTTTTGAAATTGGTAATGTTCCAGCTCCTGTTCAATTCGGGTAAGCTCTGCCTGTTCTGTTTTCTTTTTATCCCTTAACCATAGAATCGTTTGATTTTTTAATGAGGTGAGCTTTCTAATCAGGCGCACTTGGGCTTCTTCAAGAAACGAGCAGTGTTGATCCAACCAAACCTCCTTAACCAACGAAATGAAATATGTCTCCCTTAGCCACCGATGATTAAATTTGAAAGACTTGACGGTTCCATATCGGCCCTCTCCCAACTGTAGATAGATAGGAACATGGTCTGACAGGAAGGGAAGAAAATCCCAAGCTCGGCTACAATAAGAGGGATGGAGAAGTTCCTCTAGGTGGGCAATAACTCAGCAGGCTTCATATCTATCAAGTCATTTTTGAAAAAAATATGATTAAAGAACTTTTCTAAGGGATCAGACAACGCCTTGTCACCCCATTTTTCCTTAGGACTGGTAATTAGGTTGAGATCACTAGCCAGAATGAGATTCTTGGCTGCCAGTAAGCCCAGGTCATCAAGTCGTTGCCAAAAAGCTTTTCGGTCTGTACAGGGACCGTAGACGTTGAGAAAGTTGATGGATCTGTTGAGTTTGAAGCAAAAACCGGATAGTAAGATACCCCCAGGGCTTAGCATAGGTGCAAGATCAAATAACCTTGGGTCCCATGAGACCAGTAAGCCCCCTGAGTTCCCCACCGAGCTTGCTGCACAGGAGATCCAGCTCGGCCGGAACTGATGCAGGAAATCCCTGGCCACCGCTACTTCCACTAAGGTTTCTTGTAAGAAGATGATAGACGGTTGGATCTGCTCGAGAGGTCTTCGCATAGAGGCTTGTTTCAGGGGTCCTCCAACCCTTCTCACATTAAAGGATAGCAGGATCATGATTTCCCTCTGGCAAGGGCTTTTAAATCTCTAAGCGCCCCGTTAGTTGGAACAGAGGTAGAAATGGTCAAAGACGACGAATCTGTCAGAGTCTTCTTTCGCGCACTGCGAGTTTTCAGAGGTGAGAGTTCCAACCCAATACCTTTTGACCAGGTAGGATCTGTAAAAGCTGTAGGATTTCTCGAAGAAGAAGAAGGTTGATCAGAAGATAGAGGGGAAGGATTCACAATGGTTTTCCCATTATAGGAATGTAAGGGTATCGAGTCAAAAGGAAGAGTGGTTGCTGGGTTAATATCCTGGAGCAAGTTATCTAGTTGTGTACCAGAATGAGATGGCTCTGAAAATCCAGCTGGGGAGATGGAGTCATGTGATATGTCTGTCCCCGAAATGGGAATCTTCCCCGAAACTCTAGTAGTTGTCGGCTGGTCAGTGAGGAGAGAGCTCGCAATGACTGTTGGAGATGGCTCGGGGGAAGATGGTCTGTAAGATGGTGGCTTAGAAGAGAAGTCAGATAGATCTGTGAGGGGAGACTTAGGGTCAGGTGGCGATATAAGGTCAACATGCTCGATAATATAGAGCCTATCCCGGGCAGAAAGGGAACCGTAAAGAGCAGGACAAAAGATTTGTAACTATCCAAAAAGTTGTCACCCGTAGAAGAATCAGGTCCAATCTGTACTGGAGTCTCCAATGCAGGCTGCTCTGGTGAGGAAATGTATCCATTGAATAACAGGTCCTCCGCTGGATCTATGTCAACTTCCGGCTGGGGGAATTTTGAACAATCCCTTCGAAGATGACCTGTTCTGCGGCAAATAGAACAACGAAACGGGATACCAAGGTAGTCCAATCGCTGTATGACGATTTGGTTGCGCCAGTCAATCTCCAGCACTTCAGGAAGTCCAACCTGTATGTCTATTTCCACATAGATTCTCGTCATTCTTCTGTCTAGAGCCTCAAGTGAGTTTTTATCTGCCATTAAAAAAAGTCCTAAGGAAGCTCCAATGGATTCAAGAGCCCGGTGATTCCAGAGTTGAAGGGGGAGGCCTGGAAGGAGAACCCAAAGGTGTCTGTGGCTAAAGAACTCCGTGGATGGGTTAAAGCCCAGTCTCCAGTGTTTTAGCATGAGACTTCCCCCATCAAAAGGCGAGAATCTTTCCAATATCAGAGCTGAATCTTCTGGAGACTTGAAAATAAAACCTAACCATCCATTTAGAAGCAGAAGTTGTTTTCGCTGGTAACCTAGGAGTGGTTTCCAGTAGTATGCAATCCAATCCTCCAGCTTCTGGGTACACTTTTCTTTGTATTCCAGACGCCCAACTAGAGCACATAAAGCTAGATTAACAGCTTCCGAAAGACCAATATCCATTCCAAGAACCAGTTTGGGATGTTTGCGTTTTGGTTTCTAGACCTTTTGAGGTTTCTTGCGGAGACCAGAGACTTTTTGAGGTGGTGAAGCTTCCGGGATCCTGATACCTGATAACGAGGTTCCCCTGCCAGTTCTGGAAGCTAACTGTGTAAAACCTTCATTACTGTTTTTCAGTCTATCTGGAGAGCTAGCTTTAGCTGCTTCTGAGTAAGGAAAAGATGAACCGACAGTCCCAGGAGCAGCTAATAGGTGAGACAGACTGACAGAGCATGTAGAGTTCTTTGGTCTGTTGTTTAATGGCAGGTTCTGGTCCGAGCGGTTTTTGGAAAGAAAATGATTCATACAAAGATTATCTATCGAATCAATAAAGTCTTGTCGGTCCCATGGATCACCCTGACCTTCTGCAGAAGGAGCATGATCATTTGTCTCCATTGGGCGACTAAAAAGGAGACAAAACAGGTTATGACAAGCAGGAAAAGTCCAAAGAGTTTGTCAGGAGCAAGGGCCCATCCAAAAAGTCGAGGCAAGTGGGGGCATTGGGGAAAAAGAACAGAGCGTCAAGGGAAAAACAATCGAGGAACTCAAAACAGATTAGCAAAAGTTAGTAGGAAAAATCTTGGTAACAACAGTCCTGTGCTATATACCGATGCTCAAAAGACGTAAAACAAGAAAGAGATACCTTCTGTCAACGGGTAAGGACAGCTACCAGAAGAAAGTAAAACCTTGAAGAACACATCGAAAACCTCCAGCTAGACGTCAGGGAAAAGGTGGGAAAGTCCGCCCAATACTTGTAAAGGAGAAAAACGACCTCTCTATCCAGCTAGTGGTCCCTCAGGCCGAGAGTGGAGGTCCCCGCTCGAGACAACACTGTATCTAAGTGGTCCAGACCAGAATATGGAGTAGTTGGAGACGTCAATGGCTCATGTGGTTCCACGCCTTGTCACGCCTGTCTTGGGCGCCAAAAAATTTAGTGTAAACCCTTTTCAAAAATGTCAGTCTGAGTTTTCCGTTGGAGCTTCAACGGAAAGTAAGAATAACCTCTCTCGAGGTAGCATAGCCGAGTTCCGCTGGGAGTAAATGACACGCACGTGATGCAATGAAAGGGGAATGAAACGCTTCAATGGAAAGTAAGAAAAACCTCTCTCGAGATTGCATAGCCGAGTTCCGCTGGGAGAAAATGACACGCACGTAATGCAATGAAAGGGGAATGAAACCCGATACCAAAGTAAAAACAAAGTGACAACCAATAGAAAGAGAATGTTTAGTAGAAAGATCTTATCGATTCCTATCTGAAATGGTTCAAACTCAAAACTGTCCGGACCTCCCTCCAGTGAACATTCAAAATTGCCTCGGCTCTGGTTCCTCCATTTTCCCGCTCTCCGACTTGCAACAATTGGGATTATACTGAAGATTGTGTACTTGCTCTCCCAAAAGAAACCAAAACGATAATAATCACCTTTATATGTGAGAAAATATTTCTTCCTTACATCGCTTAGAGATAATATATGGCATCTCTAGCGGAGAAAAAAAAAACAACCTCTTGTTTTGACTCCAAAATAAAGGTAATGCAAATTTATACACTATGGCTTGAAGAATGATTTAAGTTGAAAAAAATGATTTAAGTTGAAATAGTTTGCTAACATAAAGCGCTATATTTATTTATCCCTTGTGAATGTGGGATATTTCCCACTACACAAAGAATAAAAACCAAACGCCAAGAAGCTAGAGCCAAAATTCAAACGACAAGTGCCCTGAGAGTAGTCGGCCAGGTTTTGTGCACATGACAGGTGAGAACCACAAATGCCAAGTGCGTCCACAGGTACGCAAAGGAGAAAGCATTCATGAAAACTTATCGCTCGTCCCTTATTCAACCAATTATTGAGCGTTCCATTGTAGAATATATCAGTGATGAATGTACTTGTGGGATTGGAGGAATCACTAAGCAAGATCCCGAGAACATTTTCGACTAATTGAGATGCTAGGTTTTGTATATGCCAGCTGCACTAATTGATATGGTTACCCAAAGTGCCAACTTGGAGATGCTAATCTCTTTGAGAGTTATCTTGCTGGAAAATGGTAACTACTAAAATATGGAACATATCAACAACAATAAAGTATGCATCTGAAAGGAGAGTTAGAACAAATTCTTATAGAGCTGGAACACACCTGGCAGCATAGGTGATGGATAAATATGGGATTCAACCAAACACTTGGGGAATCATTTTGGCATTCAAGCCACAAGCTGAAAGGGTAAGCTTGCTATTTTCCTCACAAGAGCTTCTTAATTTCTTTGTTGTTTCTCTTGCACACTCATCCTCCCCTACACTCGTGCATACTCTGTTTTCCCTGTGGTAGTTGGTTCCTCTCAATGCCACACTCCCTTGATTTCTCCACACCCCCTTGCTTTGGGTAATTTGGGTAAAATGCTTGCAATATAGGTTGATAAGCCAATGGTACTCAAGAAAAACTCGCATTAAGACTCTTTCATACAAAACACTTTAGCCAATGGCCAATATAATGTTCACTTATTCACTGAGGTTGTTTCCTTTCCTATATATATCACTCCTCTCCTATTTGTAAATCCTATTCTACTCTCCTTTACTCCTCTCATTATCTCATGATTACACTATTGGATTAGTGCCAAATCTTGATCGAGCTCTCCTAGTCTTCTGCCATACTATTGGGTTGCTTGTCCTCGTCATCTCCAACACCTCTATAGGGATGGTTTCTCCTTTGATGGTTTGTTTCTTTTTCATGGGGCATCTCTATTGGCTTAGTCCCCTCCAACACTTGGGACAATTCAAATCTCCTACCTCAAGGGATGTCTTCTCACAACTAGGGTAAAAGAGGTACCACTTATATGAGTGTACTTTTGGGTCACCATACAACACTTCATTATTTCATGATTTATATGGTAAATCAAGGGTATTTTATTATATTGTATAGAAAATTAAGATTAAGTCCATTTTGCAGAAAGGTGTAGAAATGTGTGAAAGTTCATTCAAGTGGAGAACTCCTCTCTTGGAGGCTTGTGGCATCTCCCTTCTTTATCTCTAGCAACTTTAACACCTACAACAATATTTTTCTAGATGAGTTTAGTCATTTTAATTGTTCTTTCATATTCAACGTTTAGGTTAATCATCTCACCAAAGGATATCTATAAAGTAAACCCTAATTAACTTGTCTTCCTTTGTAATTTGTTGTTTCTTCTATTTTTTGTTGAGGCATAACTGAATTACTCTAATTGATCTATAACTCCAGGTCACATAATCAACCTAGTGGCCTTCACTACTTTTATTTCTTCCTCTCTTTCCCTCTCCTAGGGTTTCTCGATTTTTCCCTAAAAGTGAGTGGCATCTCTACTCACTCCTTCCTCCTTTTGGTAGCATGGTTTTCTCATTCTAAATTCCATGCTACATTTTGATGACTCCATTGGGGATTTACCGTCAACCCTTTCCTCTCTTGAGTGAAATATCTCTCTTCTCTCCTCCCTCCTATCTTTTTCCTTGGACCATAGAGTCCTCTTCCGCTTCTTCTAGATCTATTTTTCCTACTTACTTGCATCTTGGGGTCAACTATCTCTATCCTCAAGACATGTCTAACTTATCTCATCTTACTAAATGAGTAGTATGAATATGGTTCTTGGTATTTATAGAAGTACTCATACAACAATCCCTACCCAACATTATAACATAGGGCCTTCATCCCTCTTACTATATGAACCAAATTAACCATGGAGGATTTACACTACTTCCTTCCCACATGAACCAAACCTTTTCTCCAAGACAAGTTTATCAAATAACTTCACCTTCCCCCCTTATCCAAGTAAACTTACATTCTACTATATCAATAGGACATGCGACAAACTTAACCTTTGAGATTCACTCCTAGAATATTTTTTCTTGTTATTTTATTTATATACTATCTGAATTTCACACTTTAATACTCAATTATGCCTACCCACTGAGGGGTTTTGTGGCGAGGCTTACTTCTATGCCATGTTCATACATGACCCGCTCAATGATGATGGGGTTACATTTGATCTTTTATTATGAAGTCTCTTCTCCATTGAATCATTCTCCCTTGAGTCACTTTGTCTTTCTCTAGATGTGCGACCTTTCTTGAATATCTAGCATTTATGTAGGGTCTCATATCTTCTTGCCTCTTGTCTTTAACCTTTGGTCATCAATATGATTTTGTTATATTCTTTGGTTCATGGGATGCCTAATTAGGGACATCCACCTATTGTTTGATTTATCTCTAGGGCTCCAAGCTCCTTATATATCCCATAGTTGGTTAGGATGCATCATTTCAGGTCCTCAATGATCAAAATCCATTTGGGAACTCCTAATTGTGGGTGCATAGGGTTAAACCTTTATTAACCATTCATGATTTATTTGCACCAAGTGAACCAAAACATTTTGGGGTTATACCACATCTATGAATTGAAATTTACAGAGAAAAGTGTGTAATTTTTGGAAAATACTTGTGGTACACACTGAAAAACCAATGGTACTTAGTGAAAAATCACAATACAAATGTTTTGTATGAAACACTTTGTCCAATGGCTAGTCTAACATTCACTTATGCCTTGGAAGTCATTTTCTTTCCTATTTATATCACTCCTCTCCTATTTGTAAATCCTCTTTGAATTTTCTTTACTCCTCTCATTATCTTATAAGTCCACTATTAGATTAGTGCCAAATCTTGGTCTTTGTCTCCTACTATTATCTCATGCTCTTGTGTTAGTTGTTCCTATCATATCCTAGTTTCTCCTTTGAAGGATTCTCATATTTTCTTGGAGTATATACATTGTCTTAGTCCCCTTATACACCTTGGATGATTCAACTCTCATACCTCAAGTGAGGTCCCAACACAACTAGGGAAAGAGAGCTACCACTTTTTCAAGGGTACTTTTGGGTACACTTCATTGTTTCATGATCTATATGGTATATCTAGGGTGTCTTATTACATTATATTGGATATCTAGATCAAATATGTTTTGTAGGAAGGTTTAATAGTGTGTGCAATTTTTGAGTGGAGAAAACCTCTTTTGGAGGCTTGTGGCATCTCTCTTTTTCTCAGGCTTAAAATTGCAACATTTTTGAAACCATGGCCTTAACACCATATTCTAATTAGATAAGCTAAGAAAATTTATTATGTTATTCATAATAAAATCACATAAACCAATAAATATAGAAATGATTCATAACTTCATTGAAGATCATATATAAGTTCAAACACTCCTTTAGAGTTACCATACAAACATCATATTAATAAAAAAAATATAAAAAGTTTCATACATTTATTGAAACTAACTCATTAATTCTAACACACCATTAGAATCTACATTATCTTTAGATGAATGATTGGATGAAGATGTAGATGACCCATATTCTTCTATAATATCAATGAGTGCACCATCTAAGTCTACATGTATGCCCAAGTTTTCAAATGTCAAAAGCCTTCTGGATCTATGACTAGGCTCACTAAACTCCCATCTTGCATCTATTCCTTGTGCCAACAACTTCTTTATAATCTCTATAGTCTTGGAGAAAAGAGTGCCTCTCTTTGTCAAATGGAAGCCCTAAACAAGTATGTCAACATCCTTTAACTTTGAGATGTCAATGTGGCAACGATTTATACTTTGACCCTTTCTTTTTCTCCTTCTACTAATCTATTTCTCTATTACCATCTTTGTCTTATACACATTAAATGAATGTGTATGTATTTCATACAAATGTACTTCAAATATTATAACTTCTTCGTTTTTATTTATAATTGTCCTTTATAAATTTTGCAATCCATGATGGATAATCACATGCATCTTCAATCACTGAAACTGAAATCATACAACCCTCCTTAATATATTGTATCACACCCTAGTAAGGGTCTTCCATGGCTTCACACTATGGACATGATCTTCTATACCTAACATACATTTATCTTACCTCTACTTGTTAAGACTTGAGAATACCTTGGGATTCATGTTGTTCAACAACATTGCTTTCCTCATGTTCACTTTGCATACTTTGTGGCCAACTAAATGTAGTCGTAAAAAATACATCTCCATTTGTTGAGCTTGATATTATATCACCTTGATCATTGAAAAAAGACTCCAACAGAACATAATAAAAACATCAAAGTACTCATATGCATCTTTAATAGACTTTTTTGTTTCTTCCAAGCATTTAGAATAATTTACATCTCTATTATGTCTTTGTGAATTATGGATGTTAGTGACATATTGCAATAAAAATAACTTTGATGCATACACTTGATGATCTAGATTGAACTTGAGAAATGATAAACTTGATGAAGGCCCCCATTCTACACTAATTGAGTATTGCTTTCCCCATATAAGTGTTTTCTCGTCAACCCTTTATTGATGCATGGTAGCATCATGCAGGTATTTCTGCACAGGTCTGTGTGTCTAGACACATGGAAATCATCCAAATCCTTCTATCCTTGACTTTATTTTAATTAAAGGAGTTATTAAAGTAAATTGATTTTGACTAGTAAGTTGGGTTTTATTTAAGGAAATGCTTTAATCAACATTAGTGAATTAAATAATAGTCATTTATCTCAAGTGAGGTGAGAAGTAATCTCAACTGTCAATTAGTTTGTAGATTAGGCTTAAGTCATAAATCAATCTTATAAAAGCAAGGCTAGGGTGAAGGAGGAAGACAATTGACAGATTGATCAAAAGAGATTGATTCAAAACATAGAGTATTAGTTCACTAAGGATTGTGATTCAAAGAGATATTGGATAGGTGGAGAAGGAATTCCATCTAGATATCTAGGCTAGAGGAAGAGAGAGAACAGTTGCACAACAAAAGGATCAGCCACCACAAACAATGCAGGTATTCTAGAATAATTCACATAGTCAGTGCAATTTTTAGCGTTACAATCGCGCAAATAATGCAGGACAATGTCAATATCAATGTAACAATTGTGTTGTTTTCTTACAGGATTGGCAACAGATCAACCATTCAGGTTTCAATATACTTTGTCTCTTTTCTATTTGGTCCATTTTCCCAGTAAGGGAGCCCTTGAGCTTTGAAGTTATTTGAATGATAATCTTAGTTGATGGGTAGAATCTTCATGTGTCTTGTGCATGATATTTTTGGTTTCTAGTATTACTTTCACTATCTTTATTTGATTTGATTATTCCAACAATGTATTTTTGTTTTGTGAGATGCTAATATGATTTGTAACAAGGAAATCACTAGATAACAAGATACCTAGGTGTCAGAGTAAGGATTTCAACATGGTATCAGAGCACATGCTTTGAGAGGAATCCATATCTCATATCCATAACAACTGATAGTAGATCTATTAGATTTGTAATATATATTAGTAGATAAATAACCAACATGTAGAAATTGAAGGACACATTTTAGGGAAATAACTGTACTACATTCAGATCGATGATCGAGGATAGTGTAGATATTTTTTATACAAGCGCACGAATAATGCAGGTATTCGGTTATAGGTCACGAGGTAACAATGCAGGTACTTGTACATAGGTCACACAAAACACCACGAGTATCAACATACAAGTCACGCAGTTAGTGCAAATAGCACGAACAAAGGCCATAGAGGTCAGTATAGGGCAATTTTCAACAACACATTATTTCTAGAGAAGTTTATTAGGTCTAAGGGATGACATCAACACCTTTGAGAGTTGAAGATAGATTGGATGGAGCATCCAAATTCCTATATTGGAAAGCAAGAGTGACTTTGGCGTTGAAGGAGTATGACCTTTGGAAGTTAGTGGACAAAGTAATTGCTCCATCGACAAATCCTGTAGACTTGGCAGTTCACCCGAAGAAGGAGATCAAAGATGAGAGGGTAATCTTGGATTCAATGAAGGATCATCGAATTCCTCACCTATCCAAGAAGAAGACAACCAAATAGATGTTTGATACCTTTGTAGGTTTATTACAAAGCACTAACATGAATAGGAAGATGCTCTTAAGAAATAAAATCATATTGGTGTAGATGTATAGATGTGACATTGTTACCAATTAATTCATGAGCATCACATAGGTGCGTGATCAACTTGCAACCATAGGGGAGAAAAAAAGGACACATTTCTCGTGAATGTGGCATCGAATGGTCTTCCCAAGTCATGGGAACCATTTTTCAAGGTATTCTGTGCTCGAGAGCATCTTCCAAATTGGCAGATACTTTGGGATGACTGCATCCAGGAAGAGACTTGAGAGGAGTCTAAGATAAACAAGGAGGGAAGTAGTAAGGAGAAATTGGTGCTTGTTAGTAAGACAAATAAGGGAAAAGAAAAGAGTTCTAGCCAGAATGGTAACAATGATGGAGGATCATCACAACCAAGGAAGAAGAAGGACTTGAGTAAAATCAAGTGCTTCTCATGTCATAAGAATGGACATTTTTCATCTTAGTTTCCAGAGAAGAAGAAGGGTAAAGGAAAGATGCAAACAACAACATAAGCAAAGATGCAGCTTGATGAGTTTGCATTGAAGTTTGAGAAGAATTACTCACTAGTTTATTTCCTTTCTACCATCACACCTACTAGGAGTGCGTGGTGCTTGGACAATGGTGCATCTCATCATATGACATAAGCACACGAGCTATTTAGCAATCTGATGGAGAGGGACTCAGATTTTCATGTGGATCTTGGTGATGATGCCAAGTATGCAGTGAAGGGAGAGGGAATAACTACATTCCAACATGAGTCAATAGGTTTGAAGAAGAATGATGTGCTTTACATACCAGGTTTGAAGAAGAATTTTCTCTGAGTATCAACTATGGAGGACATAGGTTTTTTCATTACTTTTCAGAGAGGGAACCTACTCATATGTCCATATAAAACTATCCTGGACATAGCAATGGTCGTTGGGGTTAGAGAGGGAACTTTATACAAGTTGCAGAGAAAAACTATTTAGGATTTGGTACACAACAATGAAAACCTATGTGATTAGTGGCACAAGAGGTTGGGACACATACACTACATGGAATTTCCGATTATGAGGGGGATTACAATAGGTATTCTAGAGTTTGGTATTGAGCAACAGGGAGTGTGCAGAGGGTGTGCACTTGGAAATAGTACTAAGGTTTCTTTCCCAAGCAGTGAGAGTAGGTCCAAGGGGATCTTGGATATATGTGTTTCCTATGGTGTTTTAGGCAAAGGCGTGTAACATGATGATATATGTGTAGAACAAGAGTCCTCATAGGATATCGAGGGAAAATACTCCATAGAAGGATTTCTCAGGAGTGAATATGGAGATTGGTCATTTGAGGATGTTTGGTGGTCCAGTCTAAATACATGCGCCTATGGAGAAGAGGAGGAAGATGGATCCTTTAGGACGTAAGTGTATAATTTTTTGGTACAACGAGGCCTTGAAGGCTTACATGATATTTATTATAGCACAAAGGAAGATAATTGTGAGTAGAGATGTTAAGTTTTAGGAGAACTTAACATCTAGGAGTTCTCAAGAGTCATCAACAATGAAAAGGGATAAGGAGAAACAATCAACAATTCATACTTCAGGTGGGGAGGAGGATTTATCCCCTTCTAGTCCCACCAAGAGACCAAGGTGGCTATTACAGACATCGAGGGATGTTGGTGAGGCTCCTAGGAGTGTGGTAAGAGAGTGCATGCCTTCGAGGAAGTTTTCAAACTATATGGAACTTATGAGTAGTATAATTGATGCTGAGCCTTAAAGTTTTGAGGAAGAAACATATAAAAAATGTATGGAGGGATTTCATGATAGAGGAGCACAAATCTATTATGAAGAATGATGTTTGGGACATAGTGCCAATACTGGAGGGAAATTCAGTAGTGAGTTCTAGGTGGCTATACAAGATCAAGCATGCTACAAATTGTAGCATTGAGAAATTTAAGGCAAGGTTTTTGGCAAGAGGGTTCTCCGAGAAATAGGGAGTGGACTATGTGGAGATATTTTATCCAGTTGCTAGGTATGATTCTATTTGAGTTGTTGTTTTTATTGCTTCAATTATGAGGTGGAGGATACATCATATGGATGTGAAAACAAATTTATTCAATGGGATCATTGAGGAGGAAGTATATATAGAGAAACCTCAATGCTTTGAGGTACATGGGAGAGATTCTCATGTGTGTAGGCTTAAGAAATCCTTCTACAAACTCAAACAGGAACCCAGGACATGGTATTCCAAGATTGAAAGATACTTGCAGAGTATGGGATTTACCAAGAGTGAGGTATATCCTAACTTGTACTTCATAATTGTTGGTATGTATCCACTCATCTTAGTTATATACATTGATGATTTGTTTCTCACAGGTGCAAAGGAGCTTATTGCAGGGTGGAAAGTAGATTTATCTAGTGAGTTCAATATGAAGAACATTGATTTGATGCATTATTTCTTGGGGTTATAGGTATCACATGTACCATAAGATATATTCCTTGGAAAAGGGAAGTATGCAGTAGAGATATGAAAGAGATTCAAGATGGAGGATTGTAGATCGATGGATACAATTATGGTTACCAATATGAAGAAAGTAATTAATTCAGATTCAGAGTTGGTGGATGCCAGGATATATAGGTAGTTGATAGGGTCCTTGATGTATTTGTTCAATACTAGGCCAAATATATGTTTTGATGTGAACACCTTGAGTCATTTCATGGTGGATTTGATGCATGTGCATTGGATTGCATAGAAGGATGTGCTTAGGTACTTGAGAGGTTTATTTGACTATGGATTGAGGTAACTTGGAGGATATGTAGTGGAGTTGCAGGTATACTCAGACTCAGATTGGGCAGGGAGTGAAGTAGATAGAGATAACACCTCGAGGTTTTTCTTCAGTTTGGGATCAATAATGATTACTTGGTTCATCAAGAAGAAAAATTTTGCATCAGTTAGTTTAGAAGAGACAAAGTATATGGTAGTGATTATGGCTAGTTGTGAATCCATTTGGCTTCGAAAGTTTCTTACAAGTTTATTTGATCAAGAGTTAGAGCCTACAATGATAAACTGTGATAATTAGAGTTGTATCAAACTCTCGGAGAATCCAATATTCCATGACAAGTCCAATCATATAGAGATAATATACCACTTCATCCAAGATAGAATCCAAAAGGGATCATTGAAGCTTCAATATATTTCCACAGATGAGTAGGTTGCATATATTCTGAACAAACCCTTGGTTAAAGGGAATTTTGTGTTTTACATAAACAAACTTGGAGTGGTGCAAAATACCTTCCTCACTAAGAGGGAGTGTTGATGCATGATAACACCAGATGGGTATTTCTGCACAAGTCTATGTGTCTAGATGTGTGGAAATCGTCCAAATCCTTCTATCCTTGACTTTACTTTAATTAAAGGAATTATTAAAGTAAAGTGGTTTCAATTAGTAAGTTGGGTTTTATTTAAGGAAATGATTTAATTATCATTACTGAATTAAATAATAGCCATTGATATCAAGTGAGGTGATGAGTAATCTCAACCATCAATCACTTTTGAGAATAGGGTTATGTAAAAAATTGATCTTATAAAAGAAAGACTAGGGTGAAGGAGGAATACATTTGATAGATTGATCGAGAAAGATTGATTTTGACACATATAGTATTGGATCATGAAGGAATACGACTCAAAGAGATATTGGATAGGTGGAGAAGGACTTCCATCTAGATATATAGGCCAAAGGAAGAGATAGAACAATCATACAATAGAAGGATCAGTTGTCGCAGACAGTGCAGGTATTCTGGAATAGGTCATAGAATCAACACGAGTTTCAACATTACAGTCATGCAAATAAAACAAGACAACGTGGGTATCAACGTAACAGTTGCATTTTTTTTCGTACATGATCGTAAAACATGATTGGCAACATATCAACTAGTCAGGTTTTGATGTACTTTGTCTCTTTTCTATTTGGGCCATTTTCCCAGTGAGGGATCCATTGTAAGATTTGAACTTATTTGAATGATAAGCTTAGTTTATGGGTAGAATATCTGTGTGTCTTATGCATGATATTTTTGGTTTTCAATATTGCTTTCACTATCTTTATTTGATTTGAATATTTCAGTAATGTATCTTTTTTTTTGTGAGCTGCTAATTTGATTTATAGCAAGGAAATCACTAGATAACAAGATACCTAGGTGCCAGAGTAAGGATTTCAACACCCTTTTGATACAAAATTTGATGTTGGAAGATAATATCATTAAGTTGTTCAATGCACTTTTATTTAACATGCAATCCTTGAATAAATTTCCACATGTCAACAATTTCTTTTGATGTTTAAAAAATAGGCTCTAGAGAATATACTTTATTAGACTTGTAAATCCTCTTTGAATTTTCTTTCCTCCACTCATATGTTATAATTCCACTATTAGATTAGCACCAAATCTTGATCTATCTCTCCTACTCTTCTCTCATGCTCTTGTTCTTGTTGTTCCTATCATATCCTAGTTTATCCTTTGAAGGCTTCTCACATTTTCCTGGAGTATATATATATATTGTCTTAGTCCCCTTCTACACCTTGGATGTTTCAACTCTCATACCTCAAGTGAGGTCCCAACACAACTAGGGAAAGAGAGATGCCACTTTTTCAAGGGTGCTTTTGGGTACACTTCATTGTTTCATGATCTATATGGTAAATAGGTGTCTTATTGCATTATATTGGAGATATATATCAAATATGTTTTGTAGGAAGGTTTAATAGTGTGTGCAAGTTTTGAGTGAAGAAACCTTCTTTTGGAGGTTTGTGGCATCTCTCATTTTCATCCCAAACAACTTTATCACATACAACAAATTTTTGCAGGTGAGTTGCTTCCTTTTCACCATTCTTTCATCTTCAATACATAAGTTAATTAGCTTACCAAAGGATTTATATAAATTAACCGTAGTAATATTACCTTCCTTCGTTAATTTGTTGTTACTTGTTTTTTTTGTTGAGAAAAACCTCGTGGGATCCACCTATCATGCTCAAAATATTTGGAGTGAGGGAGGTTGAATTTACAACTACAATAATGATTGGTAACCTTGAGGAATTTGATCAAATTTGAACTTGTGACATATGGTCTCCCCATTGGAAACATTCCTTCGACATATGGTTTAGTTGATTGAGCTAACCCTTCGTACAATTTGTTATTGCGATATAATTGAATTACCCTAATTAATCAACCACCTTAGGTCACATAATAAACCCTAAAACCCTACCCTTCCAAGGGTTACTTTTTTCTTCCCTAAAACCAAGTGTTGACTCCACTCTCTTCTTCCTCGTGGAAACATAGTCACTCACTTTAACTGTCACGCTACAAATTCAAATATATATATATAT
>ML796105.1:189295-202474 GCA_009831015.1 Picea engelmannii
AGAGGAAGAAGACTACAACAAATTTGAGATGCATGATCCAATCAACTAATAGATATCATTACTACAATAGAAATAAGCTAATTCCCTGAATGAACCTCCTGCTTAAGGGAACAACTATATGTATGTGGAGGCTTCACCCTATTTTTGGTTGGAAGACATGGGAATAAGGTATTATTTGTGTTATAAGAACACTAAGTATTGATATGATTTTTTAGAGATGACGTGTTGTGAAATATACTTTGACATAATGCATGCTTTGTAAGGATGATCTGGATAGTGTTGGATATCAATAATAGTATGATAACTCCATTTCACATTTTGTTTCTATTCATGCTTTATGGTGATGTTGTATTATATTGTTGTGTTTTATTTTATTATGAGTAATGTTGTTTATCTATTATAATAAAGTTTGCAACTTGATATGATGTGATGTGTAATATTTTTTTAGTGGAAAACTATGGATAATATGTCACATGAGGCTTGTTGCTATATGTAACTAAACCCACATCATTTTACATTCCTTCAACAATGTAAAATTACATTCCTTAACAAATTAGGGTAATTCAATTATATCTCAACAACAAATTAGGGTAAAATTACATTCCTTAACAACTGGTACCATTACAACCAAAACCTTAAAATTGACTCCTAAATTGAAAAGTTGTTCTACCATTAGCACCCTCTTTTTCTCATGCTTAAAATTGCAACATTTTTTAAACCATGGCCTTAACACCATATTTTAATTAGATGAGATAAGAAAATTTATTATATTATTCATAATAAAATCATATAAACCAATAAATATAGAAATGCTTCATAACTTCATTGAAGATCATATGTAAGTTCAAACACTCCTTTAGAGCTACCATAGAAACACCATATTAATAAAAAATAATATAAAATGATTCATACATTTTTTGAAACTACTCATTGATTCTAACACACCATTAGAATCAACATTACCTTTAGATGAATGATTGGATGAAGATGTAGATGACCCATATTCTACTATAGTATCAATGAATGCACCATTTGAGTCTACATGTATGCCCAATATTTCAAATGTTAGAGGCCTTCTATATCTATGACTAGGATCACTAGATTCCCATATTGCAACTATTTCTTGTGCCAAAATGTTAAGAACCAAATATCAAAATAACATAAAAAGAACCTCAGAATAAGTACTCAACGGCTTGAAAAAGTTAGAATTTCAGATAATAAGCCTCTTTGAGGGGTAAACCTCCTTAAACACCACATAAATTTTCAAATACAAGATGATTCCAAATGAAAAGGTCTCCTTGGTATATATAGGAGACTAGGAGGTACATTTACAACTAATGGACCCAAGCCGACATAAATAAAATAACATTACTAATGTAATATGCCCCAATTAAGGGGTAATGTGCCACTATTTAGGGATTAACATGCCCCTCCCAGTCAGACAAGTGTTGCCCGCAACACTTGATTAATTATGGATGATTCTATATAAAAGACTCATCTTCCCAAGTGGAATTTTCAACAGGTAGTTTCCTCCACTTAATGAGATACTCCGAAATGGATCTATTCCTTAGTTGGTGAATTCTTGTGTCAGTGATAGCTTCAGGCTGCAATATGATTTTTCCTTCCTCGTCAAGTTCTGGCAATACAGTTTGAACTAGGATATTATCACCTATAACCTTCTTTAAGAATGAAACATGGAAAACTTGGTGTACTCGTGAATATGAAAGAAAATCCAATTTGTATGCCATAGTACCATTATTTTTCAACACCTTATAAGGGCCATAATACTTTGGTGATACTTTATTATCCTTCTTGGCTTTCTTGAGGAACATCTTTTTGTATGGTTGTAGTCTTAAAAACACCCAATCCCCTATTTCAAAACTTATTTCACTACGATGTTGATCTGCTTGTTGTTTCATGCGATTCTGTGCCATGGTCAGGTTGTCCTTTAAGATTTGGAGAACTTGTTCTTGATGCTCGATGTGATATTCCACTGCTTGAACCTTAGATTTTTATTTTAGAGAAGAAGTGATGGAAGGAGGGTGGTATCCATAGAGTGCCATAAATGGTGTCATTTTTGTCGGGATACATTTTCACTTTCCTAAGATCGATATGAGGAAAGTGGTTGGTCTTCAACCCAAAGTTGGAGTTTCTCCATTCTTGATTCATATTCCTTTTGTCCTCATTATGAATTTCATGGGATACATTTTCACTTTCAGGTGTCCTCTCTATTAGGAAATTTTTCAATCCTTCCATGATCTCCCTTTTTAAACCATCCATCTTAGTATTTAAATTGCCTCCAACTTAGCTTCAGTTGAATCCATCATCCCTTGTAGTTCATCTTTTGTTACTATGTTCTTTTGTAAATAATTTATGTCCTTGTGCATTTCTTCACCTTCATCAAGAGTCCAAGTAGGACTATCAGGAGGCTTAATTGGTGTATAAGTTCCCTTTTTTGGTGGCATGTTGGCCAAGTATCACTTTTAGACCTTGATTTCGAGGTGGTTCTGCTAGATGATATTTCTTCTATTGTATCTCCAAAATTTTGGCTCTTCTGAGTCTGTGTATTTCTCTCATATTTCTTTTCTGCAATGCCACATGTCTGATCAAAATTAGATGTGCCAAGTGGAAGTTATGGTAACTTCCCCACAACTTGCTGAGTTTTTTCTCTTCCATGAGAGTGTACTTGTAAAGCATGCCAAGATCACAATATATGATATTCGATTCTGAAATTTGTACCATAAATAATACAGATTGTCCACTATCCAATGCAACTAGTATCACTTAATTTGGATACTCACTAAAGAAGATATCACTGTTTTACCTGAAAGACCTATTTGAGACTAGTTAATATGACTATTTTGATACCCTATATTGAACAAGGTGTATGTACAAAAGTAGGATGACCCAAAAGATGAAATTTTTATCAAAACTACCTAGATAATTTCTTTGAATATCGTTCAGATTTCATGGTCTGTATTGTTACATAAAAATTTTATAGCAAAACTTTCGCGATGATTAAATTCAGTATGATTCCAGAACCCTATCTTACATAGTCTATATATCCGA
The DNA here is from genome assembly GCA_009831015.1 of Picea engelmannii. NCBI lineage: Eukaryota > Viridiplantae > Streptophyta > Pinopsida > Pinales > Pinaceae > Picea > Picea engelmannii. The sequence continues at coordinate 192,365 of ML796105.1, forward strand.
AAGTATAAGGCCTCAGGAGATGAAATTTGAACCTCATGTACCTTGATCCATCTACTAAATATCCTCCAAGGGGTTCCTTATGAAAATCCATAGAAAAATAGTTATAGTGAAAATTAAAAGGTGTCTCAGATGTAGCAGCGAAACCCCAAGACCTTGAGCTCTGATTCCAAATGTTAAGAACCAAATATCAAAATAGCATAAAAAGAACCTCATAATAAGTACTCAATTCCTTGAAAAAGATAGAATTTCATATAATAAGCCTCTTCGAGGGGGAAACCTCCTTAAACACCACATAAATTTCCAAATACAAGATGATTCCAAATGAAAAGGTCTCCTTGGTATATATAGGAGAATAGGAGGTACAATTACAACTAATGGACCCAAGATGACATAAACAAAATAAAATTACTAATATAATATGCCCCAATTAAGGGGTAATGTGTCACTATTTAGGGCTTAACACAAAAACTTATTTATAATCTCTATAGTATTGGAGAAAATATTGCCTCTCTTTGTCAAATGGAATCCATAAACAAGTGTGTCAACATCCTTTAACTTTAAGATGTCAGTGTGGAAATGATTTATACTTTGACCCTTTATTTTTCTCCTTCTACTAATATGCTTCTCGATTACCTTCTATGAATTATACACACCATTAAATGAATGTGTATGTATTTCATACCAATGTAATTCAACTATTATAACTTCTTTTTTATTTATTATAGACCTTTATAAATTTTGCAATCCATAATGGATAATCATGTGCATCTCCAATAGCTAAAACTACAATCATGCAACCCTCCTCAATATATTGTATCAAGCACCAGTAAGGGTCTTCCATGGCTTGACACTGTGCACATGATCTTATATGCCCAACATACATTTCTCTTACCTATACTTGTTAAGACTCAACAATACCTTGGGATTCATGTTTTTCAAGAACATTGCTTTCCTCTTGTTCACTTTGCATACTTTATGGCCAACTAAATGGAGTCATCAAAAATATATTTCCATTTGTTTAGCTTGAGATTATGTCACCTTGATCATTGAAAAAAGACTCCAACCAAACATAATAAAAAACATCAAAGTACTCTTGCAACTTTAATAGACTTTTTTATTTCTTCCAAGCATTCAAAATAATTTACATCTCTATTATGTCTTTATGCATTATGGATGTTAGCAGCATACTGCAATAAAAATAACTTTGATGCATACATTTGATGATCCAAGTTAAAATTGAGAAATGATAAACTTGATGAAGGCCCCCATTCTACACTAATTGAGTTATGCTTGCCCCATATAAGTGTTTTCTCGTCAACCATTTTGATACATAATGGATGCTAGAAGCTAATATCATTAAGTTGTTCAATGCACTTTTATTTAACATGCGATCCTTGAATAAATCTCTACATGTCAACAATTTATTCTGATGTTTAAAAAATAGGCTCTAGAGAATATGCTTAATAGTTCCAATTAATGATGGAAGGCTCCCAACATTATTCCTATTCAATGTTACTGCAAAATATCTAAAAATTTGATTGAATATGATCATGTGTGTGCCCAACTAGAAGAATATTGAATTTTACCATTTGAAAAATTCCCACTTCATCAAGCATGCTTAGACATCTAAACACAATTTGATTTTTGTTTTCACAACTGGTGTTGTCCAATTGTGGATATAGAACTTGAGGAAGATTATCGAACCAATGAGTAAGAACATGATGAACTACAATGATGATAAAATTTACATCATTGTGAATATTTGGAGATGTGAAGTAAACCCTTGGACAAATTTGACCATTAAAAACCGTACAACTAACCAAGTGAAACTAACTAAAATTCTCCTTCTTTAAATTCTTCAGTTATGAACAAAATGTTGTAAATGTTTAATTAATTTGTTTATTTTTAATTTTTACTATCTAATCCATGTTATCAATTATCAAACCTAGATATTTGTTTGGAGAATCATAACACTTCTTTTGATGTTTGTACAACTTTTTTCATTCTCTTGATTGTTGAATGTGATGATCTTTAAGTGCTTTCATAATGGAATCTACAAATAACATAAACTAAAATATTATGCAAGTTTTCATAATTGATAACTATCTAATTCTAACAAATAATTTTGTATATATATACACCTCTTTCTACCCCTCTTGATTTATCCCTTCTTGTTTTAAGAGAAGCACATGTACTACAAATCGCCATCCTTGATTTCTTTGGAATATGGACATTGTTGAATCATTTTTTCCATACTCTTGTAAAATATGCATATGTAATGAAATTACCATTGCCTTTAGAACCTTCAACATATTTGTTGTATAAGTTGTAGATTTCTCACCTTGTGAAATTTTCTGGAATACCTATCGTGTATCTATTTAGCATACACTCTCCATTCTTGGAAAATAAGTCAGTAATCCATGTCACTGCAGTATTTATAATGGCCCATTGTCTCATCCATGATGTGCTTTTGAATAAAATGTAGTATCTTTTTATAATCGTGTTTGGATTCTTAATAGAAAAAGATTACCGATTGAGTGAATTTTTTTAATGCCTTTCTATACAGTAAAATATTTCCAATGTGATAATCTTAACATGTCCTTGTATATATCATGCATCCCCCTAAATATGAATTCTACATGCTTTTGTTCATTGACAAGTATGTCTTCCTTTTCTCCAAGGCATATTTGTATTCTATACCTTTCAAACAATTCTTTTGACAATATTCACTTGAAATCAAATCACTAATAGAACTTGATCTCATGAGCAATTATTTCCTATACCTTGTATAACTCGAATGATTTGGATTGATATAAAAATGTCTAGTCTTATTTCTGGTCCTGGTCAAAGATGCAATGCTTCTGTGTTTTTCTCCATTGTGTTTATGGGAATATCATCATCCTCAATAGCAAGAATATGCTAATCACTATGAGGAATATCATCCTCACTATAATCATACTCAACATTGTTAGGAGACCCAACAAGAGAATGTTGACCACCTCAAGTTGCTACAATTGAATGACTTAGAACATGATATTCATTCTTGTCCCATCATCATCTTCATTTCTAATCTCATTAGTAAGAGGAATATCAAACTCAATAGGAAAATGATTACCATCCTCACCAATGTTAGTGGATCTTCCATGAAGGTCTTCACTTAAAGGAAAATCATCATCATCTTGAACATTATCAATGCCATTAAAGTATCCACTTGTAAGAAAGTATTCATCATCATATTGAACACTATTTGTGCCATTAAATTCTTCATTTAGAGGAAGGTCTTCACCATCAACAACATCATCATCGATTCCTTTAAAATATTCACTTGCAGGATAATCATCATCATCATTTTTATTTTAAATTCCCCACTTGGAGAAAAGTCTCCACCATCATCATAGTCATCACAATTGTTTTTAAAATCCCCACTTTGAGGAAAATTTTCATCATCCTCATCGACACCTTTAAAATCCCCACTTGGAGGAAAATATTCATCGTCTTCATCAATGTCTTTAAATTCCCCACTTGGAGGAAAATATTCATCATTATCAACACCATCATCATTTGAAACATCCTCATATTTGTCCTCTACACTAATGCTACCAATTAAATATCCATTGTTGCTTCCATTAAATCCATCACTGGGAGAAAAGTTATCATCCCAATCATTTAACATTTCATCAAAATCATCACTTGGAGGTAGTTTTTGAGTATTGTCCACACCATTGATGTTATTGTTACATTGGTTAGAAGAATTATTTCCATCACATTCTTCCTCTTCATCAGTGGTTCCTTGAATGTCCTTATAATTAGAAAGTTTTTCATTAACATGCTCAATCTCATTGCTTGCACTATAATCAAACTCTTCACTGGGTGAAAAAAAAAACTCTTCATTCACATTTGAGGTATTTCCATAGTATTCATTAGTATCAAACAAGAGGTACACAAATAAGATGTTGTTGCCTTAGAAACATAAACTTCTATATCATATGAACCCATGCCTTCTCACTAAAAACATGGAATGGTACAATCGTCCACCCTTCTATAAACAAGCATATAACTTGGAGAGTTAATTTTTCCCTTCAATATTTCCCTCCAAAATTAAATAAATCTTTTAAGTATGAAAAATTTCACAGTTCTATTGTAGTAGTTTGTTAGATTCAATAGTGTCAAGTTTTTAGATCTCACACACTAATAAATCCAAAAAAATACTACAATTAAATAAAGATTTTACTATTTCTATTTCTCATTCATTATGTAATTAAATTTTATACACATTTTTTATTTATCCCACATTCACTAAACATAGAAACGTTTAACCTAATATTTATTATATAAACACACTCTCATTTCATATTCTTAACTTTTCATTCAATCATGGGGAGCATTAATTAAAGAGTTTGGATCAATTTACAAGAGAGTTTCAAGACCACCAAGGAGTCATTTAATAGGGAGCTTCTAGCACATAAAAGGTTAGTAATTTTTTTTAATTGTTATCATTTATAAAAAAACATTTTTTTTAAGAACAAACCCCAAACTTTGTAGTTTTTTTCATATTTTTTTCCTGAACAAACTAGATTACTTTTTGTATAGAATCACACACCCACCCCTACCAACTCAGTTTTTTTTGTTAAAACTTGTCTAATTTACTTATTTATAACATTACATTTTTCTTTTCTTTTATTGTTGGACAAAATCTTTCTTTTTTATATTTTGTTTTGTTTTTTTCTTTTCTTTTAAACTTTGATTTTTTTCTCAATTTTTTTTGGACTAGTAAGAATTATATATATATATATATATATATATATATATATATATATATATATATATATATATATATATATATATATATATATATATATATTTCCAAATTAAAATTACAAAAAGTTACAAAATTCCTGAGTAAATGAGGTATGAAAGTGATCTAAAGAACCTAAGTAGACAAGGCTTCCATTGAAACTCTTGCTTATCATTTTGTCTACTTCTCCACATTTTGCATCCAACGTAGATTTTAGAGTCTAGTTTTTGGGTTTTTCTTTCCTTTTTTGCATTCTATATGCATAATGTAGAGTGCACACAATAATGTTTCCCTTTCCTCACATCCTTGCATCTCCCACATTTCCAAATCCCCACATTTTGGCATGTTTGTATTCGATGTAGAGGAAGGAGATTTTTTATTCCAATATGTCATAAATCATAAACCCACATTTCACACCCCCACATTTTGTATCTAGAATGAAAAAACCTTCCCTTATGACTCCCACATAATAATTGAGTTTTGTGGGTTGTCTTATGTGGGCCTCTATTTCCTTTTTTCTTCCAAAAACCAATCAACCTAGTCGAATTGGCATGGGTTGATGACTTAGAAGATGAGACTAAATCTCTTGAAGGAGCTATAAGCACAAGGTAGTTGTAGCTATTCTTTGCATCCTTGTTTGTGTAAAAATTGTTATACTCATGGAGGTACTTTAAATTACCAGGGGGGTTTGAAGGAACCAAAGCTAAGTATTTCTCCTCACTGCTACTATAGGGAACCGAATTGGGCTCCTCTAATTCTGATGGAGCCATTTTCTCTACTGAGGTTTCCTACAACTGATTTGAATGCTACTTATGGGTGGGATCATACATGTTTTCCATTGTTTCTTGCAATCCTCTGGGATTTATATTGAAGTCATTAGATCAAGAAGAGACCAGGGAAGATGGAAAAACCTCATGGAGGTGACCAACCTATTGGCATAGTCTACATATGAATGTTATGTTTTCATAATCTAAATGCTAAGTAAAAGTGAGATCAACCCAATTTATGAACATCTTGTTGGGTAAACCATGGTTGAGGTTGAGATATACACATATGTGGGCAAAGGTGACATTGTCTTGAATAATCCAAACTCCATCAAATTTAATAAATTGACCCCGGGAGTTCTCAATAGTTGAAAAGAACTATAGAACCCACAAGTGAAGAGGAAGGTTTGGAAGTCTAACCCAAATTAGATTTTTCATGATAGTCATGGTGAGTAGGTCAAAATTGAAGAACTAGGGTTGAAAGGATAGGCCTACACTTCCCCAAAACTAGGGTCATTCGTTGAACAATTTTTGGTGATCTTTATGACTTTAAAAATTACAATGAAGTAACCCTTAAAACAAAGGAAGAGCTCATAGATGGAATTCCATGTATGATTCAATAACTCATGAAGCATTGTTGTAGAGGGCCAAAGCCCATTGAAAAAAAATTTGATGGGATCTCTTTGATACAAAGTATCATAGGTGTAGACCTTCAGATATAACACTTCCAATGTTGAATTGTTTTTCAATTTATCCAATAGGAAGGTAGGAATAAGAGGGTTATTTTCCTTTAAGGGACCAGGAAGACCAAGCTTCAGTGCACTCTTGAATGAGGGGGGATAAGAAGAGGAGGGTGCATTGGCACCTTGAGATCGCCCTTGAGAAGTATCAAAACTAGATCCATAGTATCATCCTTGTTGATGCCATAGTTCATGAGAAACACGCTACCATGGAGATGCCTTCTTGAATAAATAAACCTATAATGCCTTAGAGGGATCCCCTCCCTCTATTGTATCTGTTTTTTTTTAAAAGAAATTGAATCAAATGGTTTCATCTCGAAACATAGGTTTTTTCTAGAGAGGGACCTCACAAAGACATAAAATTCCATAGTGGCTCATTTCCACATCTAGATGCTCAAGTTCATCATTATCCCAATGATAATAGTTGTACTAAGATCACCCTAGAGATGGGAGGCTTGCTTGGCCAAGATTTTGACAGGTTGTAGCTCCTCAAAGGTAATGATAGTGTCATTCTTCAGCTCTAATCCCATATGCGAATACAACTTCAATGTGATCTCATTGAATACCTCTAAACCTACCAATATTGGCACAACTATGGCTTGGATAGAGTCCTCTCTCATATTTGGGTTCAAGGAGTTAGGGCTTGTGGTTGCGTGTGTGATTTCCATGTCCATTTTCATTCCTAGTTTAACTTATTTCTCCCTTAATTTTGTTATTGAAACATATGGTTAATTTTTTCTTCTTTTTTTTTTATTCATTTTTTTAGGTCATTTCTTATGTTATTTTATTTATTTTTTATTTGGTGACATTTTTATGATCCTTTTTAATTTAAAATTTTAGAAACAATATTATTATAAAATTAAGAACTTATATTTTTCATTTTTCATCCAAGGAAAACAATGTCAAGGAGGGTATATATGAATGTCTCTAGATCAAGATCTATGATCATGGCATCTGAAACTACAAATAGGGCTTCTGACACTGCTAGCCAACAAAAGACTAACACTTTTATCCAAGGTCTGGAAACTAAGCTCTCAAAGACTATGAAAAATGTAAAGATTGGAAATCCGCATTAGGGGAAAACAAAATGGACCATTCTTGGTATGTGAAGCAAACATAGAGTAACAAGAGAGAATGTATATATTTGTATTGTGTTGATTTTGAACACATATAATAAAATTTTCAGCTAATGGGATTGTTACGAGATATATGTTTGGTGTCATGTATGAAGATTGTTTATGCACTAGTGAAAAAAACCAAGACATATATTAATATCACGCAAGATTAGGTAGTGTTTCAAAATGAGCAATTATAGCATCCAATAAGGATTTATAGAACTATGTGCATATATAATGTTGGACATCAAAAGAGGCCATCTAAGTTTGTTTATTCTCATTTATGTTTTTATATATTATTATAAGTACCATTATATTTTTTCTAACATATTTAACACCAAAATGTTATATTTTATTTTTACACGATTTTGCTATGCCACTTTCACATATGTTGGCATGGATTTACATTATCTAGTAAAATATAATGGATGTCATCAACTCTTTTAAGGTCAACTAGGCACGAGAAGCAAGGAAAAAGAAACAAAGAGTACTGAAAGTTCAATTTGCAAGAACAAAGACACATAAACAAAGAAAAAAGAAAGGAAACCCAACAATCTAATAAGGTTATAAATGCTACAATTGAAAACTTAGCAACCCAAATGAAGATTATCTTGACATTGGTGCCAATGAGGTTGCCACTCTTTATCAAAAGAAGAAGAAACGAGAGACGCAAAAGAACCATGCCTAAGGATGTTTCCAATCCTATTGATAATGAACAAATGGTTGATTTAGATTAAACTCCTTTAAATCATAAAGGGAGGAGATATAATGTTGTTGTTGATGAATAATCCATGGTTAGATTTCAATATCACAATGAAAATTCTAAGGGTAGCAAGGAAATCATAATTCTAGGTGCTAATCTATAGGATGGTGTTATTGAAACAACAAAACATACCATTTGAGATCAAATGAGGAGGAACAACTTGGTGAACAGTGGCCACACATTTGAATTGACTATGAAGTAACTTTATAGACCCATACAAAGGCCAAGAGAAGTATCAAATTAGAAAACCACACCCTTGCATCAAAAATTGGAAACATTAATGAGATACAATCCATATGCACATGTGGTTGACTAATTGACTTTTGTTGACCCTATTACCACTTAAACTCTCTCCTAAGGGAAAATTCCTAACCCAACAGGAGAGCCTAGTGGAAACTACTAGGAAAACCACCCACTGTCACCTCGGTGGCCTTGCCCCACTCTTTTGACTACGGAAATGTATGTCCTATCCAAGGGGGGAAACCCTATTAGTCAAACAAACAAGATCGTTGTATAAGGATTGATAATTCCTAACTTGATTTGACAAAAGATTCGGTGGTTGATACTTAAATCAATTTTAGGGTTGGTCAACAAACTTTCAATGTGTAAGTTGTTTATCAAAACACCTAGATGCAAGCATTCAAATGTTATGTGAATTGTAACAAATACTTGTATTATGTTGGAAGAAACTTCAATCAATTTTGGCAAAGAGTGAATTTAATTTTGCTTGTGTTCATATCAACCATACATGAAATCAATAGCTCAACATGAACTTGGATGCTTCAAATCTAATGTAGCAAAGAAATTTTTAGCAAGGGTATTAATTCTATTCACAAAATGCCCTGAAAGGATGTCATCCACGTGGCTATATGAAAACCACTCATCAATTCAAATTAAGATGAGCTTGGGAGAAAGACCAATATTCAAATTTGCATGATAACAAGTGAAAGAACCTCAATCAACTTTACTTGTTCATTAAACAATCAACATAGTGTTGTTGCTCAAACTTTAATTATGATTTCAGGGTAGATTGGTAACTCTCCTATTAATGTTCAAAAATGTCCATTAATATTGTCATCAATTATGGACACATGAAGAGAAGAACCTCATAATTGGTTGCGAAACTGTTCCATAGTGAATGAATTCCAATTGTGTTAACGTAAATTGCTAGGTACAACTCTCAGAGTTGCAAAATTCACCAATAATTATAATCATGAACACTTAGAAGGAGGAACCATAGAATCAATTTACCAATTTCAAGAAATTATGTTGTATATTGCAATGTTATGACCAAACACCACACACATGTTTAAACATTTATTTTGTTGCAATTAGATTTAACATTTATGAACTATGAGAGATGTCAACAACGCTTAGCATCAAATACTTTGGAAACACTGAAATACCTCTAGATTTCACCAACCAATAAACATCATCAATTAAAAGTGATTCAAAACATGTTCATTAATGACAAAAGTTGATTCACAACAAAATTAACATATTGCATCATATTTGAACCATCAAGCACATTTAGCATCAATTAGCATATAGAACAAATCCCCGAGCTATTTAATATTAAGTAGTGTATGCCAGTGAAGAAAAACAATAATCAAGCTTAGTTTATCTTTTAGAAGTATGTGAATGGCATGCATCAATGAGTAGATTTGTGAAGTGTATCCTTCTGCAAATACTCAACAACGGTAGTAAGATCAATATCCAAATCACACCAGATATTTACATTTAAATTCAACCATCCACTAAACCTTTATAGCAACAAATTTTCATAAATGAGTGGCTTGATTTAAACAAGACGTCTAGCTTGTTGAGTAGTTCGTTATAGGATTTTAGATATCTATTTACTATTTATCAATAAATGGAACCAAATGTTTGCAAAAAACAATAGAGTGTTAGATATACTATCCAATATAAACCT
>ML796105.1:215275-230918 GCA_009831015.1 Picea engelmannii
ACAAGTCTTTAAATCTATAATGGAAAAGGGATTCTTCCTCGCAATGTAGTCGTCAAATGAGATTAATGTTGATCACCAAAGTTATTAATGATCATCAAATTGAATCTTAAAATTTTTAACTCGGGAAGTGGACTTTGTCCTTAGAAACTAGTCAAAATGTTGAATGAAGAGAGTTGGGATGATGTTAGACATAACTATCTAGAATCAAGCTCTACAACAACCTGATTTTTTTTTTTTTATTTCATTCAAAAAGGTATGTTGATTTATTATTTTCATTTTACTCTCACGAGATATATAGTGAAACAAGGCATTAGAAAATTCTCAAAACACCATGGGATGAAAGAATCTGCCATCTTTGTGACACTAAGAGAGTTGAATATGAAAATCAGTTCCTCTTAGATTTCCTTGCCTATTCCCAAATTAGATCCCAATTTAAAAATATTTTCCACAATACATGCCTTCCTAACCTCCTAAGTCATCAAAACTATGGTTGCCTTGGAACGCTTCTCTCAATGATTTTTAGCACATAAATACAATTTTAAAGAAATTGAAGTAATCTCTTACCTTCTTAAGGTCTGATAGACCAATTGGTATCAGTGGATGTTACTGTCTTTTTCATAAAAAAAAATACTAAAGAGGAATATAAATGGAGTACCAAAGACCTTTAAATCTATAAAAAATGATCCAAGTTCGAAAGACAAAGAAGGAAACACCCTGGAAATGTTCATATATATGAGGGTGGGGGTGGGGTAAATATAAAACAAATGTATAAGTTGATGATATCCTTGATCTCTACATTTGGAATGGGCTCGACACTATGCAATACCAAGTAATATTAGGTGACTGTGAAAATATTTCAATTCTTATTCTTAAAAATGAGTAGTCCATAGTTATTGTAGATATCCCTCATGGTTACAATATCCAAAACATTGGTTATGAATGAAATCCTTATTCCTACCAAGCATTCAATAAAATGGTTACGAGATTTGTAGATGTCACAACATCACAATTTTGGAGATTTGGGGATTTTCATTTAGACACACAAATAGGATTAGTGCTATCAACCTTCAAGAGTAAATAAAATTCAAGTAAGTGTCTTTATTGATAAGAAATTTAAAGTGTATTATTTAGTGTTTAAAGTTTGAAGTCAATTTCAATTATTTACAAGTTAATTAAATTCTTATTTATTTATGTTACAAGCACAAGCCTAATATTCATAATTCCAATAATTATCCATTTATGGGTGATATTGAAAGCATACATATTATATGTTGGGAAAAAGATGATACTTATGATCTTGTTCTTATCAATGAAAAAGTTGGAGGAAAAGTACATAGTCAATTATTGATTTATAATGTTATGGTTAGAAAGCTAACATACGAGGAAACATATTGGAATTGAGATATTGTAAACATTTATCAGAAGCAACAAGTACTGATTAATTATATCATAGATACACTTTCAAGTGAAGGACATTGGATTTTGGATTTGTTCTCATGTTTAGGTAATATTTATGATATAATATACAAAGATACTTCAATTTTTATCATTTTTAATTTATGTTTGTTTATGCTACTTTACTTGATTTTTTTTTATTTGGAGATTAGATACAACACTAGCATGTTTCTTACATAAAGGAAGAAATTGCATATCCATTGAAAACGATACATTACAATGCAATTTTATTGAGGAAAGAATTGATGCCATTAAAGCTATTCTAGATGAAATGCAAGGAGTTGGTTGGAACAAAGGATATTTAGTGAATCACACATGAAAAACATGTCAAAGGAGATTCAACCACCTTTTAAAGGGTTGTTTGGAAATTATCATTTTTTACAACTTGCAAACATAGAAGACCCAATGGAAGAACATAATGGTGTCTAACAAGAAATCCAAGCTCCTAAAAATAATGATGTATTTGTTAAAGATGATGAATATGGCATATTTGATATTATTGATTAGTTTTAAGATGTCCTTGACCATTAGACCAAATACTCTATCAAATATTTGAAACATGTTTTTTCTAATCAAATCTATTTTCAAATAGTGTTCAATCCAATTGAATCATGTACTAATACTAATCAATATTCAATTAGTTGTTTTATAAGTCCCAACAAAAAATATTGTTCAAAGTTTTCTTCCCTTTCTAAAAGTAGTGCGAAGATCTTAAATTCAAAGTTCTATATCATTTCAAAGTTTGATATTTTCATTTGGATATTGGATTTTCCCTTTCATAAGATCAAAAGTCTTAATTATCAACTATTAAATAAGTTGTTGAATCTAATTGGTACTCTAATCATTCATTTCAAAACATTCAAACCCTTTATTTTGTATGACCATAATCTTTCACAAAGATCAAAATTATTGATTAATGAAGGAACCATTGTACCATTTGTTCCAAATGAGATATCAATTAATCCACTAATTATTGAGTTATTCGATAATGAAAATAATCACATGGAATCACACTGATTTGGATTTATGAGTGGAACGAAAGGAATAAAAGTTTGAATACAATAACATAGAGATACAAAGAACAATAAAAGATATCCAACGAACAATAAATTCTATTGAATAAATAAAATAGGTTGAAACTGTAAAACTACAGAACCAATAACAACTTGCTCGAATGGTGGTAGCTATCTCTGAGAAGAGATGTGGCTTCTACGTGCATCCGTCTGAAAAGAATGATTACAATGAGGCTCTAGAGGCCTTTTTAACATTACTCATGAATGCCAAAACCCTAGACATCCAAAAACCTAACCCTATGAGATGAAACACCAAAAGTTTTGTGGGCCCTGATGGGTAAGTTGGTACCTCAACTTCCCGAGGTCATAACTTTTGCATATGACCTCCGTTTTAGGCGCATGGTAGCTCATTGGAAAGGTCTTTTCCATAAATACACATTATGTCATAAAAATATGACTTTATCTACAATTTGACGGTGGCAATCCAAAAAAATATTGTTTAGGTCCCCAAAACGACCTGGGAAGCACAGAAAGATGTAATGACATGAAAAATTCCAAAATAAGCTAGTTGGATTAGGTGGGCGACCACCAATCTCCACCTGGAAGTTGTGTAGGGCTTCAGAAAACCCCAAAAGTGTAGAACTCACAATTACAAATAACTAACAACTGTCAAGAGGAGATAGTTGGAATAGGTGGGTGGCCACCAATATACACCGGGATTAGTCCTCCCCCCTTAGGAAGCAATGGTATCCATTACATTGAGTGCCCCCATCAGATGAGGAAAATTCTGCTGATTTTGGCCCCAGGTGAGCCACTTTCCTTGGTGTAGGAGTTTCCCTACCTTGACAACCCAATAAAGATGGATCCTCTACTTATGAGTGCCCTTGACCTGTGTGTCCACTATATGATCATTGGATGCCTGTTCCATGGAGTCAAGGTTGATCTTTGTTGGTGTCAACTATTCTGTGATCTATGAGGTGTCCAATGATGGTGGAAAATATGGTCGAAGGAGGTCCACATTGAACACTGGGTGCAAGCCAAGGAATGGTGGAGTGTTGAGCTCAAAATCATTTCTACCCACAACCTTGGTGATAGTGTAAGGCCCATAGCGAAGTGGGCATAACTTTCAATGGGTCCCTGTAAGGTTCTCTTTCTGCAAATGTAACCAGACCTTGTCTCCCACCTGAAATTGGTACAATACATGGTGTTGATCATGGTGCTCCTTGTACTTAGAATTGGCTTTCTACAAAATCTCATGGACTTGTTGGCGGCTGTGTTGAATCTGTTCAATGAATCTAGTGGCTTTGCCCACCTCAGACAGAACACGAGAAGATTATTCTTGTGTGTTTGCAAGAGGTAGTGCAACATCAATGGGACCCAAGGGCTGGAATCCCAGCCCCACCTAAAATGGGATATGGCTGGTGGAGCTATGGAGAGCCATGTTGTAGCTGTGATGAACATAGGAAAGACTCTCATCCCATGTACGTGGATGCTTAGAGTTGTACATGAATAGGATGTGCACAATCATCTGATTGGAGACCGTTGTATGGCCATCAATTTGGGGGTGGAAAACAATGGATTTAGTGAGCTTGGTGTCCAACAGTGACCATAGAATCAACCAAAATGTGTTGAGGAAACTGTTGTCTCGATCTGAGGTGATGGTATGTGGTATCCCAAAATAGACCCACAACCATTTGAAGAAGAGATTGGAAGTATCTGCCGTTGTGATGCTCTTCTTGTAGGATGTGATAATGACCATCTTTGAAAACCAATCAAACACCACAAATACACAATCATTGGCATGCTTGGTGGATGGAAGACCGGACATGTGATCCATCAAGATGGATTCCCAAGGCCTCTCAGGAGTAGGAAGAGGGGTGTATAAGCCTTTCTTCTTGATGGATGGCTTGGAAATGGCACAAGCATTGCAAGATCTAATATACTTGCTGACGTCTTGTCGACGTTTTGGCCAATAAAAATGTTTCTGTAGAATGACCACAATTTTCTCAATGCCAAAATGTCCTGCCATATGACTATAATGAGCCTCCCAAATCAAATTTTCACACTTTATTGTGGAAACAAAGAGGTGAGGTGGCCCAGATGGCATAATAATCCATCCAAGATGTGAAAATCAGTGACATTCGCTCCTATACCCAAGAGATGATAGGTGGTGGAAAATTCAGGGTCACGCTGATAAAGTTGGGGGAACTTAGATGCTTCATGCCCATAGGAATGGAGCACTATGGTGAGTGCAACAATAGGAGGGTGACTGAGGCAGTCAACAACATGATTTTTTCTCCCTGTTTTATGCTTGATGTTGAGATGGAATTGTTGTAGGTGCGTGGAACACTTTTGATGGCAGCCATTTTGCAACTTCCCTTGTGTCTGTATGAACTGCAAAGTTTTGTGATCAGTGTGTGGATGATTGTCTCCTTTCCCAAAATGTAATGTTTCCATTGATGACAAGATTGCATAATGGAATACATTTTTTTGTCATAGGTGGGTTATTTCCGGACAATATATGAGAGTTTCTCACTTTGGTATGCTACTAGATGACCATGCTGAGTGAGAACTGTTCCTACAACATAGTTGAAGGAATCCGTCTCAATATCGAATGATTGTTGTAGATCAAGTAAGGAGATTACTGGAGTTGAGCACAAACGATGCTTTAGATCATCAAATGCTTGTTGTTGTGCTTGTCCCCATGAAAACTTTTACTTTCCACCGCCCTTGGTTACTTGGCCGAGGGCCCATGCAATATGGGAGAATCCCAATATGAACCTTCGATAGAAGTTGTAAAGTCCCAAGAATATTCGAAGCCTGGTTAGTGTGGTCAGGGCTGGCCAGTCATGAATGACTTGGATCTTAGCTAGATCCACATGTACCCCATGCTCATCAACAATGTAGCCCAAGTATTGGACCTTGTTCATGCCAAAGGAGAATTTTTCCAAGTTGGTATATATCTTGTGCTTCCGTAGAGTGCCCAAAACCTATTGAATATGCTGCATGTGCTCCTCCCAAGTTCTGCTGAAGATGAGGATGTCATCCATAAAAATAGTTGGTGAAGGGTCTCAATACATCATCCATCAATCTCATGAAATTTGTTGGTGCGTTTGTTAAGCCAAAGGGCATGACCAACCATTCGAAGAGACCTTCTTTATATTTGAAAGTTGTCTTCCATACAACATTTGGTTTGATGAGAACCTGGTGGTAACCATACTTTAGGTCAATCTTGTTGAAGAAATTTCCCCCCTTTAGTTGGTCAAGAATGTCATCAATTCGGGGAATTGGGTATCAGTTATAGACTGTGATTTCTTTTAATGCTCTGTAATCAATGCATAGCCTCTAGGTCCCATCTTTCTTCTGCACTAGCACAATCGGTCTTCCGCAAGGGGAAGAGATGGGTAGGATGTGCCCCTTTTGAAGTAGCTCTTTGATTTGGCACTTGATTTCTTCATTTTCCATTAATGAGCGATGATAAATTGGTCCATTAGGAAACGATGCACTGAAGGTTAGATCATTTGGATGTTTGACTTGGAAATGCATCGGTACCCTGGTGGGTGAGGAGAAGATGTCTTTGTACTCTTCCACGATCCCATCCACTCGCTTCTGCTGCAAAGAGAGGCTCTTTGTAGAGGTCACAGATGTGGCAGATACCTTCTTCTTACTACGAGCATGGATCACAAAGAAGACGAACTTCCCGGTCTGTGAAATGACCTTACTTCATTGCTACCCAAAGTAATAATAACATTGCGGGGTCTAGACTCATACACAACATGTCACTTCCACAAATATGGTTGGCCTAAAAGAACATCACAAAATTCAAGGGGATCAATATCACCTAATACCTCATCTTTGAAGGGCTTGATGCTATAAGGAAGACGACATTGTTGGCTGACACAAAGATCTCGTCCTTGGCGAAGCCAACCAATGGTGTAGGGATGCAGATGTGATGTTATCGACAGGTCCAACCACTTGATGACCTCTGCTGAAATTAGGTTCTTCTAAATGCCACTATAGACAATGAAATGTAGTGGAGTCCCATTTACCCACATCTGTGAGTGAAAGAGGTGTTCCCCTTCCTCTCGTTCTTTTGGTTTGCTTGGTTGGAATTTGGTGGTAGAGATAGTGGCACTAGGTTCGAAATCAATGATCTGCTTCCCACTTTCTGGATTTGATTCAGAGTCAAAATATGCCTCTGACTAAGAATATTTTAGCTCGACCACCAGTGACCTCTTGGAGAGACATTCTTCGGTGTTGTGCCAAGGGATTTTATGGTATTCACACCATTTTCTCGTGTCCTTCTTCAACTTCTCATTACCCTTCTTGGGTTGCATCTTGGACTGGTTGTTATGAGAGTTCTATATTTTCTCTATCCCTTATTTTGTGGGCTGGGGCCACCTTATCCTTGCTTGGGCTATGAGGAGTTTGCAGATTGAAACTCTCTCCTGTTCTGCTTAAATTTCTGCTCGATCTTGACAACATATCTATAAGCCGCACCTAATGATGCGATGTCCATAAAATCCATTTCTGTTTGAATGTATCTATGAATATAGCCATGATATTTGAGCACTAGATGTCGTTTAGAGTCTTTGATACCCAATTTGGTGTACAGGGTATGGAAAATACTAGTGAAATCTGGTACTATTTGGTCCCTTTACTGACACAACATGGTTGATCTTGTGTATTGGTCCTCGTAGATTCCAACATGGTAGTAGTGTTCTTTAATGCCATCCATGAAGGAATCCCATGTGGGGGCGACTGAAAATATTGTATATTTCTCTATGTCCCTTTGTTCGGAGTAAGTATCCCACCAGTCCTTAACATGGGGGATGACCTTAAGGAGTGCAAAAGTAATCTTTTCCCCGTCGAAAAAAATTTGGATCGAAAAATACCCTTTGAGCAGATTCAACCATTTATATACAACATCTACATCTATCAATCCTTCAAATAATGGAATATACAAATTTACTTGTACCTTGAAGGGGGTTGCATGACCGCTTGATGAAGAAGCGTCTCCTTTGGGAAACTACCGAAGGATCTTTGCAAAGTTGTCCATCATTTCATTCGTTTTTCACACAAGAGCTTCCTCGAGCAACATTTTAAAAGGATCTCCTAATCCATTATATTTCTTCTCATCTCCAATGGGTTGTTTTCGGGATCAACGTGGTCAATCTTGCAAAGGATCGACTGGTTTAAGTCCCAACTTCTTGTACCCAAATCTTGTCAGGAACATGCACGAAGAAAAACAAATAAAGAGCATACCACTCTGATACCACTGATCCAGATTTATGAGAAGAATGAAAGGAATAACAAATTGAATACAATAGCACAAAGATACAAAGAACAACAAAATATATTCGGTGAACAATAACTTCTATTGAATAAATAAAATAGGTTGAAACTGTAAAACTGTAGAACTGAAAACAACTTGCTCGAATGGTGGTAGTTATCTCTGAGAAGAGATGTTGCTGCTATGCACATCCATCTGAGCATAACGATTACAATCAGGATCCATGGGAATTTTTAACATTACTCGTGAATTCCAAAAATCTATACATCCAAAAACCTAACCCTAGGAGATGAAACACGAAAAGTTATGTGGGCCCCGATGGGTAAGTTGGTACCTCAACTTCCCGGGGTCGTAACTTTTGCATACGACCTCTATTTTAGGCGTGTGATAGCTCGTTGGAAAGGTATTTTCGAGAACCCACAATTACAAAGAATTGCAGAAGAACGTGTTGAACTAACAACTGCCAAGAGGAGCCAGTTGGAATAGGTGGGTGGCGACCAATATCCACCTGGATCACGCACTGATTTTTCAACGATATCCAATGATTGCTCAATTTGAAAAATTATTGATATGCTATATTTGTAAAGTTTTTATTTGAGATTTTACATTAGAATAAATATCTATATATTGTTGTTTTATGATTAATATTTTTAACATGTTCTTTCCCATATCATGTGGTTTAGTTTTTGGCTTTCATTTTTAATGAATAATTACATTAGGGAAAATAAGATTAAATATTGTCATGTTTATACATAATATATATATATATATATATATATATATATATATATATATATATATATATATATATATATATATATATATATATATATATATATATATATATATATATATATATATATATATAATTGTTTAAAATTCTCTCTCTCTCACTCTCACACACACAATTGTGGCCATAAAAATGTTTTATTTGGCATGGCATTTTAAACATAAATATTCCAAAATGTATGTTCTTTTCATTATGACTAGCTTTAAATGTATATTTGTTTGTTAAATGTGTAATAATGTTATTTAGTTGCAATTGTTAGTTATTAATTGAAGTAAAGCTAAAAATGTGTTTAAAAATAATATTTTACATTATTACATTATATCTAAACTGTATGACATCTTAAATTTATTAATAATACATAATTATATGAAAATTCAAAACTTTGAATAAATAAATGATATATGACAATTTTAATATTGCGAAAAATGAAAAAGTTTGGGTTTTTTTTTAATGTTGAAAAAAATTATAAAAAACAAAATAAAACACCATTAAAGAAATTAAAATAGACATTTTATACAAAAATGAAAAAACAATATTTAAAATAAAATGTTGATAATTTGTAGCTGAGAAGATTCAAAATGTCAAAAAATTACCTTGAATACAAAAGGGTGGTCCTACCGATATCACCACTTTTTGAAATATGGGTAAACAACTACAAAATGTGACCTTTAAAAAACCGAGAACTTTGGAGGGTTCTTTTCCAATTGATAACTACATTGTTGTTGGTGGAGGAAACTTTAATTCCTTTCAATCGACCAACCATGGAAACATAAGCACCTACACCTAGGTGTTGTCTGAGATGTTGTTGGTAATGATGAGTACTTAATGGAGGGAAAATTCCATGGAGGAAGCAAAGAGTCAATGAAGATCATAGTGGGCCTTAAAATGTGAATCCATAACTAATCAATGGTGGTTGGACCAGATGCAAGAAGCTTGTGAAATGACTAAGGCTTTATGTAACACCTCAATTGTGTGATTCTAGTTAGTTTGATAAATAGAGGATATTATTGCTGGTTTGTGCATCTTGGAATCTTTTAATGATTATAATAAATATCATGTGGTTATTGTTAATGGTTACTTAATTGACTAATTAGGAAATGTCTTAGTTGATTGTAATGACTAGGGATCAATGTTAGGTCCTTCATGTGTTTTTCCATTTCATTGATTTGGAAGTATAATTAAATGTGTGTTTGTGTGGACCCTAAAGTAAATCATAATATGTCCTGAGCCGTGAAGAAAAAAATAATCAAAATATAAAGCAAATCATAACCTGAACAAAAATTTGACATTTTACATTCACTTCAAAGAGGCAAAATGAGTTCATTGTATTTCCATTGATTTACAAGTCAAAATCATTTTTCTACAAAATATGAAACTATGGGATTCCTTGATGCATGAACATGTATACACCATGACCCTAGATCCTAGAACTCGTGACAAAATATTACAATTAGACATAGGGGGTGCATCCATCAGTTAAGAGAGATCCATAACAAGAGTTTTTTAACAAACTAAATTAGTACAAATAGAAAATTAGAGCAAGTGTGGGCACCATAGTCTCACAACCCTGACCCATCCATCTTCTTAATAAAATAAATAAATCCCTCCTCGAATCATAAATATAGAGATGACCCCAACCAAGAAAAACCTATGGAATTGAAATTTCACCCTTCGATTCTCCCATTTTATAGACCTGTGTGCAGAATGAAAGAATAAGAAGACAAGTAATGCAAGATCGAAGCCCCAAGTTGTACCAAGAAACCCAAAAAATAAGGCTTCACCATCATATCTATAACAAATATATTCATAACCCTAGAATTTAAAAGAGGAAAGCATGCATGAGGCCAAAGTATCAGTAGAGAAACCAAGGAAATTTCTAAATCTAGACCAAAAAATACTTGTTGAGTGCTCTACAGTTTGGAAGGAAAATGATAACAAGGCCACATCGACATGGGATATAGTTGTTGGTAGATCCCTATTGTCTAAATAAAATCCAAATCCTAAGCTTGGGATAGCCTCTAAAGGCCATCAAAACCCTAGGTGCATCATACCGAATGTGTGTTATGTTGGTTATGAGTTAATTCCAAGCTTCATATGTGTTCCATATCTAAGTGGAAATATCATGGCCTTTAGCTAGCATATTTGAGAAATGCCTAAGCTAACTCACATATCACTTTAATGGGTGAAAAAACCAACCTTTAAAACATATGACTACCCCAGGTGTCAAAGAGTCATCATTAAGATACCAAACCTTCACATCGATGTGAACTCTTGGGGAAGATCAACCTGTTATCCCCAGAGTAAATTTTATCCATTGAGTGACGACTCTTCCAATTAGAACCATTAGATCTACGACATATTTTATTCAGAAGAATCTTCCTCAAATATTCAAATTTTCTACAGTTTGTAGAAGGATGATATTCAAATAATTCTATTAGAAAAGAATTAAAATCTTTATAATTCATTTTTAAAAGATCTTCCTCTTCTAGAAGAAAAGGTGGGATTCCATTGAGTCAAGGTTGTTCATATTCATCGCAGGATGCCCATTACATGCACATGTCGAATAAACCAAATTCTCATTGAATTTAATATTTCCATTGAAAGGGGTTCGCACATGTTCTGCAATATCACAAGTAAATACTCCCAAAGTGTGCATTGCAATATATTGTTTTATTGCTTATATGTGTATGGTGACTATGATAAGGTAGGTGTTATGATCCAAGGGGGGCATATATATGGCTAAATGTATATGATATGACCCCAAGGGGGGGAATATATGGGCTAAATGTACATGTAATGTGTAAATACATATGTAATAGGGCCAACCTAGTGATAAAGGGGCCTCATGTGCAAGTGTGAATAGCTATATATAATATATCATGTATTCGTTATTGAGAGGTGAATTGTAAAGTATGAAAGACATTTGGTTATTTGGAGGGGGTTCCCCTATTCTTTAAGGATTGATTGTGTAACTTATCTATATTGGAGTTGTGCTCAACATTGACATTCTATACATGGTGCGTACTTCTATTATTTTATGATATTTAAGCATTTGGATCATTTCATTTGGTATCAGAGCTCAATGTCTTGGGGTTTCGCTGCTGCATCTAAGAAACCTTGGAATATTTTCTATAACGTTGTTTCTACGATATTTTATAAGGAACCCCTTGGAGTGTATTTAGTATATGGATCAAGGTATGTGGGATTCAAATTTAAGCTCCTGAGACCTTATACTTTCAAATATATATCCTGTGTAATATAGCGTTATGGAATTATCTTGAATTTAGTCATCGCGAAATTTTCTCTATAAAAACATTTATGTGATGTTTCAGACCCTGAAACCATAGGATATTCATATAAATTATCAAGGTAGATGTGATAAAAATTTCAACTTCTAGTTCACCTTACTTTTGTAGATACACCCTGTGTAAGATAGGGTATCTGACTAGTCATATTAACTAGTATCAAACAAATGTTTCAGGTAAAACAATGATATATTATTCACTGAGTATCCAAATTAAGTGAGACTAGTTGCATTGGATAGTGGACATTCTCTAGTATTTCTGATGCAAGTTTCAGAATCAAATATCATATATTTTTCTCTTGGCATTCTTTACAATTAAGCTCTCTTGGAAGGGAAAAAAATGAGCAAGCTATGGGGAAGTTACCATAACTTCTACTTGGAACATCCAATTTTGGTAAGACCTATAGAATTACAGAGAAGAAATTTAAGAGTACTACAGGTCGCAATTTCAGAATGAGAAGGGCCAAAATTCCAGAGATACATCATAAGTAAGGTCGGACAGGAGGGCAGACTCCAAATCAGGATTTCAAAGACCTCAATTAAGAATCAATGGAAATACCTAAATTTACAGGAGATGGAGACAAAGATGAAATAAATCCTATGGAATGGTTGAGGTTGGTAAAAGAATATAATATGAATCCTTCGAAGGAAAGAAATTATTTTTTTGACGAAGCTTGGAAGTGGTGGACGAGTGTTGATACAAATACTAGATGGCACTGCACATGGGAAGAATTTGAAAAAATCTTCTCAGATAAATGGATTAGGGATACACAAATGGAGGAATTATATATAATTCAAGATGAATTAAAGGAAGAAAAGGAAGAGCTGAAGAAGAAGGGTGAGGAGATATATAAGATACGATCCCTTAATGAATCACTCATTAAGGAGGTTAAGAACTTAAAGCAAGAAAATAATAGTAAATCAAAGTGGGAAAATGATGAGTCAAGGGAAGATTTGAAAAATGAAGATGAAGAGATATGTAGATTACGAAATCATAATAAAAAACTATTGGATGAGGTCAAGAGATTGAAAGAAGAAAAGAAGAATTATCAAAATCAAGAAGAAAGAAGGATCTTGGATGAAGAATCTACGAAAATACTGGAAGATGAAATTTGCATGAAGGTTGAATAATCCTTAAATACTGATGAGGTAAAATTAGAAATACAAGCCAAAATTGAAGAAGGACGTCAAAATTTATTAAATGGGATCACATTACAACTTCAAAAGGAGAAAGAAGACAAGATTCAAGAAGGTCAATAGAGGATACTTGATGAAGTTGAACTCCATGTAGAGGATGTACATGCCAAGTATGATGGTATTATCTCGAGAAGGCTAGAGTAATCAAAGACCAAGCAAAGATGATCGAGGATTCCATTGTCGTTGAAAAGAAGATATATGAAATGCATGTGTAGAGTGAAGGAAGACCATCAAATGTGAAACTATATCAACACCCTCATTACCAAGAAACATTTCAAGGAAGACAATAAGGACGATATTAACGTTATGAAGGAAGAAGATGGAATACTTGTCAATATTCATGGAACAAGGCATCACCAAACTACTCTTCAACAAGTTATTATCAAAGACCAACAAAGACTACAAATTGGAGAAGCTTCAACAAAAATACATGGAATCAAAGGAAATGAAATTATGCAACAACTAGACACCAAGGATTAAGACCGAAAATAATTGATTTTGGATGGATAGATCATCAACAATGGAATGAAGAAAGCATGAACATAAGAAAATAATATTACTTGGTTTCATCACATGTGAATATTTTAAATGCAAAGCTTTGAGGACAAAGCTTTTTGAAGGAGGGTACTATGTTATGACCCAAGGGGGGCATATATATGGCTAAATGTATATTCTATGACCCAAAGGGGGGGAATATATGGGCATGAATGTACATGTAATGTGTAAATACATATGTAATAGGGCCAGCCTAGTGATAAAGGGGCCTCATGTGCAAGTGTGAATAGCTATATATAAGAGATTATGTATTCATTATTGACATGTGAATTGTGAAGTATGAATGACATTTCGTTATTTGGAGGGGGTTCCCCTATTATTTAAGGAGTTATTGTGTAACTTGTCTATCTTGGAGTTGTGCTCCATGTTCAAATTATGTACATGATGTGTACTTCTGTTATTTTATGATATTTTAAAGCATTTGGATCATAATAGTAGGCCTTTTTTTTATCAATGTTTTAAATATTATAACTAGGTGTGTGTGCACGTTGTTGGGCTCCATTTTTGTCATATTTTCCGCCATACAAATACACTCATCATTACACCTTCTCCCTACATTTCATCCATAATATATCTCTAATTACACCATAAACCTCCATTATCTCATGTTATTCATTTTATGTGGTTAATACATAATTTTCCATATTTTTAGTGATTAAAAGGATGATTATATAATAGTTTTGATGATGATGGCTTAATCCTATGTTTCTATGTTCAAAAAATATGTTCTTGCATTGGAATTCATCCAATACCCACATTGGAGATCATTCGGTACTCCAAGTCATCCAGTACCAGAAGGTTCCACAATCAACTGGTACCTGCAAAGTCATCTAGTACCCACACTCCATGTCATCCGGTACCCACACTGATCAGGGGATCAAATTTTGCTCAAAAATTCAAAGTGCTCGGAATCGCTTCAAATTGGACGAGAGCATAGGCCTCGTTGTTGTGAACCCAATGCAACTCATTTAATCTCAAACGAACATCAGGAGTGAGAGATATTGCAATATGTTCGTCAAGTCAAACAGGTAAAATTTTTTGGTGTTGACTGTACAGTCCATACAGTCTGACGTGGCAGGGTCGTACAGACAGTACAATGATGTGTCAGGTGGTGATGTGGCAGATGATGATTTGGCAGGTGTGGTCGAATGGTTGTTTGACACGTGTCCATTGGTGGTTAATGGTTTGTTGACGTGGCCCAATATCTGGGCGCCACGTGTCACTTGATGTATGGTTAAAACTTTGTTATTAACATGAGTCAAACCCGTGTCCTCCGGGTCAGGGAACGACTTGGCAAGGAGTGGCCAACCAATGCGCCAACACATGTTACTTGATATATAAGTGGAATGGATTGTATTTAAATTAGCATATGGGAATGGTTTGGGCCGCGACCGGGCCGGGGCTTAGCCCCAGCCCTTGGTCGCGCGCCGTATTACATATAACCACAGTATAACATATATGCGCGCGGTTGCAACGGTTATATGATTGTTATGAAAAAGCGCGGGGTTTTATGTTTGTAAGCCACAGTTTTGTGGTATGACCCATGTTCCCACAACCAGAGCGCGGGGAGTTAATACAGTTGGAGCGGTTCAATCGTTTGGCTCTTTTTATCATAGCGCGCGGTCACATGACCCTCATACGCCTAGGTGCTAGGCGGTTAGGGGCTGGCGCGCCCTTAACCATCCTACGGTTTGCATCGTTGGCATGATTGTGCCCGGTGCTGGGTTTTCACGCTTTATATTGCATGTGAGCCAGGTTCAATAGAAGGGGGTGCAATTTGTAGATGTAGAGACAACAAGCTTGAAGAGGGAGACTTCCAGGAGGCCTAACGTCTTCGTTTTTCGACCGATTGAGGTGCCAAAAGAGCCCAGACAGGGGTTTTTGGATGCTCTAAAGCCATTGGAGCAGTCGGTTTGTCAGTTTGAGCATTTTAAGACATGTTTTTGAGCACTTTTGAGCAATTAATAATAATGATCCATTGGAAGCTGGACCAGGAGATGTAGCCCAAGAGAGGGGTGAACTCCTTTATCAATTGT
>ML796105.1:235646-265064 GCA_009831015.1 Picea engelmannii
TGGAAGGGTGAGGGAACTTTACCCTCATCTTCACATAGACTGAAAATAGTCTTTTGGAGGTCCAAAAGCTTCCCAATGGGGAGGTGTGATCAAGGGATCAAATTTTGCTCAAAAATTCAAAGTGCTTGGAATCACTTCAAACCAGACGAGAGAGTAGGCCTCATCATTTTGAACCCAACACAACTCGTTTCGTCTCAAATGGACGTCGGGAGTGAGAGATATTGCAATCTGTTCGTCAAGTCAAACAGGTAAAAAATTTTGGTGATGACTGTACAGTTCGTACAGTTTGACGTGGCAGGGCCGTACATACCGTACAATGACGTGTTAGGTGGTGACATGGCAAATGTTGATTTGGCAGGTGTGGTCGAATGGTTGTTTGACACGTGTCCATTGGTGGTTAATGGTTTGTTGACGTGGCCCAATCTCTAGGCGCCACGTGTCACTTGATGTATGGTTAAAACTTTGTTATTAACAGGAGTCGAACCCGTGACCTCCGATTTGGGGAACGACTTGGCAAGGAGTGGCCAACCAACGCGCCAACGCGTGTTACTTGATATATAAGTGGAATGGATTGTATTTAAATTAGCATATGGGAATGGTTTGGGCCGCGACTGGGCCGGGGCTTAGCCCCAGCCCTTGGTCGCACGCCGTATTACATATAACCATAGTATAACATATATGCGCGCGGTTGCAATGGTTATATGATTGTTATGCAAAAGCACGGGGTTTTATGTTTGTAAGTCACGGTTTTGTGGTATGACCCATGTGCCCACGATTGGCGTGCGGGGAGTTAATACAGTTGGAGCGGTTCAACCGTTTGGCTCTTTTTATCATAGCGCGCGGTCACATGACCCTCATACGCCCAGGTGCTAGGCGGTTAGGGGCTGGCGCGCCCTTAAACATCCTACGGTTTTCACCGTTGGCATGGTTGCACCCGGTGCTGGGTTTTCACGCTTTATATTGCGTGTGAGCCAGGTTCAATAGAAGGGGGGTGGAATTTGTAGATGTAGAGACAACAAGCTTGAAGAGGGAGACTTCTAGGAGGCCTAACTTCTTCATTTTTCGATCGATTGAGGTGCCGAAAGAGCCCAGACAGGGGTTTTTGGATGCTCTGAAGCCATTGGAGAAGTTAGTTTGTCAGTTTGAGCATTGTAAGACATGTTTTTGAGAACTTTTGAGCAATTAATAATAATGATCCATTGGAAGCTGGACCAGGAGATGTAGCCCAAGAGAGGGGTGAACTCCTTTATCAATTGTTGTGTTTATGTGATTATGTTCATTGATTATGTTGTTGTCTATGTGTATTTTTCATAAGTAATCCCTTAATCTATGTGTTGCAAACTGATCCTTTTGCCTTAAACACATAACATTTACATTGCAAATAATTTCAAGTATTTCAAGTCTTCTTAATTTTTAGATCACACACTCCATGTCATCCAGTACTCATCTCATCCGGTACCAATTCTGTGCTCATCTGGTACCAATGTTGTGCTCGTCCGGTACCAACATCAACAATCGTCCGGTACTAGAAATAGTTCGAAAATTTGAAATGCTTCTAGAAGAAAATCGAGGACATGGGTTTTGTCCAGAACGATGTTTAAATGCGGACATGTGGTGTAGAAATCACCCATATCACACGTGTGGACCTTCAGCTTAGGGGGAATTATTTTGCAAAAATTAGCAAAAAACTCAAACTGCCAACTTGCGCCTCGATTTCTATGCATATGGTATCAGATCTATAATTTCTACGATATGGGTTTTGTATAGAATGTGAAAAATTGAGTATATCAAGGACAATTTTCCAAAATTAAAATTGGTGTAGAAGATATGGGTGGATATCTAACTCAAATCTGCCCAAATTGATGAAAAACCTAGATTTTTGGGATTTATCCTAAAATTGTAAAAATTGTTTTCTGAGTTTAGGGATCCGATTTCATCCATTCCTCCATGGATTTCATGTATAAATAAGCCTCATAGGGCGGTGAGAAGGATCCATTATCATCATGATATTCATTGTTATTGTATATGAGGTTCGATATTATATGAGAAAGTGTGGAGCTATTGCTTTGTAATCAAGAAGCTGATATTTTTTATGAAATGAAAATTATTGGTTGTTGAAGACATTCTGCATCCTTCAGATCTGAACTAGTCTTTCAGGAGCATGCCTAGGTCGGGTAGGGCCCCTCGATCCGGGTATGTCCCTTTTGTTATTTATTCTATTAATTAGTTTATGAATTTGATTGATTTAATTTCCATACACTGTGTGCTTCTATTATGCAATCTGGTTTTATTTTGCAATTGGTTTTCATCAGAAAACTCAAATTAATAATCTCCCACTCAAGGCATCATCATACTACATTCAATTTAGGTTGCATTCCTTTTTATATGCTCTCAATCCACATGTTTTCTGTAATGCTTTGTCTCTGTATTTAGTGCTCATTTGATCAATGAACTTCTGCCCTACGACTTACTTTAATTTCATCCCTCTTATCTACTATCACACCTATTTCAATCACACATTCATTTCCATTAATCACTCTCTTATTTGCCTCACTTTACTTATCGAATTGTCTCTTTCAAACCTCATTCCAAATCCTTCATTGCATTTTTTTAATTGTTTCAAAACCTGTTCAACGGAGAATTAGTATTCAGTTGAGTATTCAAATTAATTCTTTAAAATAAAAACACACAAAAACACATAATTAATTCTGCATGTATTATTTACGAGGAAAGAAAAAGACAGTGTGCACATTCTTCCTTCATTTTCTGCATTCATAATTGATACATTGTCACATAACATTTCATTGTACAGAGGACTCATCCATTTCCTTTCACTACTCTTTCACTCCTCGTGTGGTTGAATACGCCTAAGTATTACAATCCAAACGACTATCAACACAAGGTTCCATTTCACTTTCTTTATTTACATTCAATCTTTTGAATCACTCGTGCTCTATGCATACATCATTCCTTTTAAACATTCTTTGTTAAGTTTTATATTGAAGATCTGACTTCCAAAGAATGCTCATTTTTAAACTGTTTTACATTCAATCCTCTTAATACATAATTGACACTTTCATTTCATTGCATAAGAATTTCATTTGTTTTCTATATTTTTGCATTTTAGCTCACTCTTCGCCAAACTTCTTCATTATGTTTGATGTACTTAGTTGAGGAGAGATCTCAAGTTTAGGATGTGTGATTTTACATTTGCTTGATATTTCTAAAGTTTAAGTTTTGATTTCTTATAGATTTATTTTTGTTCTTAATCAATTTTGTTTCTGCACTGTTCTATGCCAGTCTGCACTTATTTCTGCACCAATTTCCTCTATTGTTTTTGTTATCATTTTATAGGATAGAATTTAATCTTTTCATTTTAGGATAGATCTTTGCAATAAATTATTGATCACATAGTTTTGTTTTAGTATTTCATTTCGTTTGGATAAGTTAGAGGTATAACTCATGAGATATGGCCTTTTTGCATTGGAATTATTCCCAAGGTGTTAGTTTATTTCCTGTCATTTGAATTCATTTATGTTTTCTTGTTTCTTTTATTGAATTTAAGTGTAGATCCACTATAGGAAATAATCATTGAAAGATAAAAAAATTAAGTAAGCCACTTACGATTAATCACACGAACATCACCCTGAGTGCATGAAAGACTGTGATCTAAACCTTTATAGCACTAAGTTATTCCTACATCCTAGTGATGAATCCTTAGTATTAATTTCCAGCAGTGTGGGTTTGAAGATTGTTTTGTCAGCTTTATATTAGGCTAGACTAGGCTATGATCCTATGTTTCTTGCGCCTACACCTCGAAGCTTATGAGCCCTAGATGGTAATTAAATGTGGGAATTAATAGTGCATATATTTAGCCCAACATTTTGGAGCCATTGTCGGGGAGGTGCTAAAGGGATTAGAGCATATGTAGGTTTCTTTTGTTTCTCCAAATCCTTGATTGTTCCTTTTGTTGGCACAGGGGCAGACCTAGGGTTCAACGCTTCAATAACGCACCAACAAAACCTTAACTACCGACCCTTTTGGCAACACCTGCAAAGCAGATGAAGTCTCACCCGAGGTAGAGGCAGGGGAGGTTGCAGGACTCAAGTGTCTACAACCTAGCCGGTACACAGATCTATGATCACAATACTTAACAGATCACTTAGAAATTAACATTCATTAGTCTTTTAACCCTTATTCACATCATAGGTTAAAACCTGATTACAGAACACCACAATATTACTCAATATCTAAGCATATCTAACCATTAACACATAGCATCAGAGTAGATCTAGCATTTATTCATACATAAAGAACTTGAGCATCAATGGATTAAGCAATTAAATACATAAACAACATAAAAAACATAGCACAAAGAACATCGACACAAGATATACGTGGTTCACCCCAGTGTGGGGCTACGTCCACCAATCTTCTTCTCTTTTTATTAGTCTCTTCCAATATTCTTACATGCACAGAGCCACAAAGACAACTACGCATAGGACAGGAGATCTGCACACACCTCGACAGATCCTTCTTCCCCGAGTTAGGTTCAAGCATAGAGCCTTTACATAGTCTGTGCACAAAGAACTTACAAAATAATTGCACTTAGCTCTGCAATCCTTAACACATCTTCTTGCACATAGCTAACATTAGCACTAATCCATCGACCTACTAAGTTTGATTGAACTACTTATTACATCACTTGTCTACTTATTTATACATTACAAAAGGGGCCTAAACATGGGAAAACCCATGGGCCGACATCCCATACCAGTTACTTAAATCCTAAAACCCAAAAATCCTGCAAAATGGGAAGGATCCCACGATCTCCACTTCTCCTAGGCGCTTCGTCTTCGACGAGCCTGTTGAAGTCCCAAAAATGGCCAAACACGACCAACATTTCCGAAGATTGGTCGAGGGCCAACAGGCCCCCAACACTCACCTGTGACTCATCCCATGTCACTCTGATATGGGAAACACTGCTTCAAAGTCTTTGAGCTTAGCTCAAGCTGCCTCGACTTGCTTCTTCACTAGAGCCTCCTGCTCCGTGAAATCCTCAATAACTTGCTCGGTGACAGGCCATTCCAGGCATTGTTCCACTGCTGCGACCACCTGTTCTAGCTATGATCCTTGTCCCTTGATCTCTTCAAAGAGGGTGCAGGATTCATCTTGCACCGGATGGAGTCATTGTGTCACCTCCATCACTCTTCTTTGGATAATAGTGACCTGCTGTTGAACTATGTGTTGCTCCTGCGATCTCTTCATCTTTTCAATGACCGTAAGATGCTTCAGCTACGCTTTCACTATCGATGCCTGCTGCTTCACCTCATGGAGTTGTGCCTCCAATATCCTTAGCTCTTGGTCTTCTGCAAGGCGCTCATAGGTCTATACACTTCGGTTACTTAGTTGCTTGTATTCTGAGGCCAATGCCTTGATTCTTTCGATTGCGCTCCTAGCAGTTTATTCCCTTTGATCTCTCACTTATTGCAGAGTGCTCGACACTGATCACAGTTCCAACTCTACTACTCTTGCTTGAAGCTGTTGAATGGATTCAACGAGATTCCCCACTTGGCTCTCAACTGTCTCCTCTTCCATCTGGGCCAAGCCTGACATAGAGCGAAGTGCTCTAGTTAATGCTTCTCTAACCCCAATCTACTCCGCGAGCACCTATTATTTTTCTCTCTGGATCTACTCTTTGTCCTCTTCAAACCTCGCTCGGAGGTCATCTTTCTCTTGTTGCGCAACCTGATGTTTCTCTAGGGCTTCCTCCTTTTCTTGCTTCAAGGCCTCTGTGGCCTTCTCTTTTTCTTCCTGTACACATCGAAGGCGAGCCTCTATTGTATCTTCTATTTTGCGTAGTTGGGTGGGCTCATCCCCCAAATCTAAAGCTTCTGATGATGACGGCGTAGTAGACACTGAGTGGCTCAAATAGAGATCTTGTTGTAGCCCCTTCAACTATGCCTCGATTCTATCATACATTGTCTACTTCTTTTCTTTGTTTCGTTGGAAAATATCCTCTGAAGAATCTACTACAACTACGATGATGAGGTCAATATCATCCACTATGAGCACATTCTGTGACTGAGGCTTATTGGCTCGTGACTTCTTCCGTACTGAGGGTTTATTTGGAGAAACCTTTCATTTCTTCGACGTTTCGACCTTTGTAAGGGGATCCTTCGACGATGTCACTTCACCCTTTTTCTGCTTGTCTTCTTCTCCTTCCTCTTCTTGGTTTACTTCTTCACCTCCTCCTCCTCTAGGTGAGTCAAGCACAGTTTCCTCCGATGCGCTATTTATCTCCTGATATTATTCCTTCTTTTTCTTTTTCTTAGCATTGCTCGGTCCATCACACTCAGTCCTGGTGACCACAGGACTTTTGATGAGATTGGGGTTGGAGAGTTCTGCATCTCCAACTAGTACAAGGAATTTTGCAGGTCGTTCCTTGGTTATCTCCTCCATATCTTCCTCAATCAATTTATAGTAATACTGCAACTCCTCCTTGTTCTCGTCCCCGCACGCAGTGATATTTATGAAGTGTTGGTTTGCACGAAACTTCTCGAGTGGCCTAAACCTATGGAGTGTATTCAACATCATTCAGGGGAAGGATTCAATGGCCCACGTGAGCTGTAAGTAGTAGGTGTGGAAGACAACATTTGATTGCCACTACTTCTCCATATCGCTTGAATACCACAAGGTGGTGAACCTCGCGACCAATGGTTCATATGGCTCGACTTCAGGGAATGTCTCTCCCTCTAGCATCTCCCAAGCGAAAAATTCTCTTAGTATGAGTAACCAGCTAAAGTGGAATTCATATCCTTGGTCCTGCGCTTTGCGACAATCCTTCTCCAACTCGTTGACGAGGTAGCTCACCCAGTTCATCTGCATCCCTTCAAGGCACTTCCCTGCGAGGTCGACGACAAACCCCGTGACTTGCGTTGGTCTATTCTTCCTGACGAGTTTACCAGCGATCAACTGGAAAGATAGGAGCACTACACCATCTTGGATGGAGGCTACCTTGTATCCTCGCTTCCCCTTATCCACATCGCCATACGTTTCCTTTATTCGTTGCACCAGGGTGTGATCTGCAGCCTTCCCTGGATAGAACTGGTGAGGGTTTGGTCCTTGCACACTCAATCCAGTGATCATGTGGATCAATGCTGGATCCATAGTCACACGTCTATCCAACCAGAGATGACCTCCATGGTAGCATGACAAGAGGAGTTTAACACACACGTTAACCTCCTGATGTCTACCGAAGTGGGATATATTCATAACGTTAAGGATGGTGGACCTCACAATCTCCTTGATCCATGACTGGGGAACTATCTTCATCTTCTTCCCCTTCGTCTTTGTCAAGTAACTATGCGGTGCGAGAATCACATAATTATTTAGGTCTCCCAGGTTAAAGGCGTTGATCTTAAGATCAAGGATCAGTCCTAGCTGCAGTCTAACTGTGTGTATCCCCTTTGGGAGGTATGCAGTGATGAGTGTGTATTCGAAATCTCTCGAGACGCTGTCATGACTAACCGTGCCAGCCAGAGGTGGGATGTAGTCGGGCAAGACTGATGGGACGACCTTTGCATTTGCTAGGTCATCACAATGCTTTCTTCTCTTCTCCGTTGTGGTTTGGGATGGTCCAGATCGACTAGATCGACGTGCAGTCGAGGGAGATGCTTGCAATCCGGCCGTCGACGAGGCCTATACTCCTACAGACATGACCTTCTCAGCCATAAGGTATATTAGGATATCCTCCACAAACTTCTCTATTGCGCTGCATTCGCCCAACATACAAGCTCGTAATCAAATCACTCAGGTAGGTGAATAGACACTCAAGTTGAGAAAAATGGGTGGCGAGGTCTCAAAATCACAGCATGATAGAAATCAATTATCATGTTAGCTAGGATAATCACAATTTGCAAAAGTGTCCCCGGTGAGGCATTCAACGGATTAAATAAACAATGTCGTAATGGGTTCCTCCAACAGATTGAAATGCCTTAATCAATACAATTCCATCCATTATGGCACGGTCTCAATGATCTCATGGTGATATTTTCCACAATAACTTCGTTTCTAACCGTTTCGGAGTGTCGTTCTAACGGCCAAGACGCCTCCAATGGTCATATAGCTTCGCCAAGTCTAAGTTCTCTTCTGCGTTGTTCTGCTATTCCGGCGAGGTTCAAGTTCTGCAAGCCTTCCTTCTGTGAAGTCCTCTCTGGAGCTTTCTGCAATTTTTCTAACTTTTCTTTCTTCTTACTGAGATTTATGGCCTTCTTTCCTATGATATGAGTCTCTGGATTCCTCTTTCCATTTGTATTCTTATCTTCTCTTAGCATAGTAACTTCACATTGTTGATGTTCTCTCAAAATTTTTGCATGCAATATCTCTTCTCTTACTACTTTTGGGGTAGGTTCTCTTTTCTCCTACATGGATAGGTTATTTAAGCCTTCTTGTGTTCTTTCAACTTCGACAGCTAAGTCTCTGGCCCTCCGTTTCTTCGACTTGTCCCTTGGTTCTTGTACTAGTCACTCTATTTTCTCAGCTATGAATTCCGTTAATTCTTTCTTTTTCTGTTCTATGGCTTCCTCTTCTTCTTTCCTTCGGATCTGATCTTTTTCAATTCAGGTATTTTCCCAACACAAGTGAAAAAGGAGCGTTGTTCTCAACAAACTTAATGACCTCAAAGTCTTCTTCATTCGA
This sequence comes from Picea engelmannii, assembly GCA_009831015.1. Classification (NCBI taxonomy): domain Eukaryota; kingdom Viridiplantae; phylum Streptophyta; class Pinopsida; order Pinales; family Pinaceae; genus Picea; species Picea engelmannii. Next base: position 244,347 of record ML796105.1, read on the forward strand.
TGCTCCATGAGAAATCATAGGTACATGAGTAAGTCTTCCACATAGGGTTATCATCTTTCCTTTAAACAAGCCTATCCCTCCTAATGAAGGAATCATAGTCGTCTTTCCCAAAATTTCCCAAGTGCTTTCTAGCATAATATTCACCTGTGTTTCTTCATCCAAGACACAGTCTTTGTCGAAGTGTCATATTCTTGTTTCTATGCACTACTTTTCTTTTAATATCTCTGGTAAACTGATGTCTTTATGACCATTCAATGTTTATTTCAGCTGTAATAACATAGTCTCTGATTTTTTTTTATTCTCTAACATATCCTTAGTTTCTTGACCTTCTTCATGGTTTGCTTGTCTCAAGTTCATCCTTTCAACTTTAGAAATCATTCTAGGGAAATCCAAAACCTCATGACCAAAAAATTTACAACAAAGACAAGTAGGACCTCTACCAGGGCATTCCTTAGCAAGATGTCCTGGTCTTCTGCAACTATAACAAAGTGGCAATCCTCTCTTTCTCTTAAACGATCCCCAAGTTTTTTTGTACTGCTAACAATGATGGGCCTGCAACTTGCAAACATTCTTTCTAGGGTCCTACATCCACTTGTTTGTCCAAAAATTCTTTCTATGCATAGGAATAACATATCTTCCACTATCTCTATCAGATCTATTCATATCAAATCTTCTTTCTGCTTTGTGCCCTAGTTTTGAGACTAGGACCAAATCTATCAAACATACCTAGATCCATACTTTTGAAACAAAAATTTCCACTTATCTTACCTTTACCAGAGCACAAAGCTTTAAGATCTTACCTCTTTCTTTAGATCGGGCTTCCTTCTCTTTGCACAGATCTTCGTAAGTCAAGTAGAATACTGCACACTACATCAACATATCTACGCACAGATCTTTCTCTTTTCTTCAATTCCCAGCAATCACAATTTCAGGTACCGAAACTGAACCATTTGTTGGCACAGGGGCAGACCCAGGGTTGAACGATTCAAAAACACACCAACAAAACCCTAACTACCAGCCCTTTCGGCAACACCTGCGAAGCAGATGAAGTCTCACCTGAGGTAGAGGCAGGGGGGGTTGCAGGACTCAAGTGTCTACAACCTAGCTGGGACACATATCTGTGATCACAATAATTAACAGAGCACTTAGAAATTAACATTCATTAGTCTTTTAACCCTTATTCACATCATAGGTTAAACCCTGATTATAGAACAACGCAGTATTACTCAAGATCTAATCATATCTAACCATTAGCACATAGCATTATAGTAGATCTATCATTTATTCATACATAAGGCACTTGAGCATCAATGGATTAAGAAATTAAATACATAAACAACATAAACAACATAGCACAAATCACATCGACACAGGATATACATGGTTCACCCCAGTGTGGGGCTACGTCCACCAATCTTCTTCTCTTCTTATTAGTCTCTTCCAATGTTCTTAAATGCACAGAGCCACAAAGCCAACTCCGCATAGGACAAGAGATATGTGCACACCTCTCCAAATCCTCCTTCCCTGAGGTAGGTCCAAGTAAAGACTTTACATAGTCTGTGCACAAAGCACTTACACTTAGCTCTGCAAGCCTTAACACATATTCTATCACATAGCTAACATTAGCACTAAGCCATCAGCCTACTAGGTCTGATCGAGCTACTTCTTACATCGTCTGGATACTTATTTATACATTACAAAATGGGCCTAAACATGGGAAAATTCATGGGCCGACATCCCATACCTGTTACATAAACCCTAAAACCCAAACATCCCACAAAAAGGGTGGGATCCCACGATCTATGCTTTGCCTGGGCGCTCTGTCTTCGACAAACCCGTCGAAGTCCGAAAAATGGTCAAACATGACCAACGTTTTCAAAACTTGGTAGAGGGCCAACACCTTTCATGCAAGTGTGTTTATTTTCATGCAAGTGTGGTGTTATTTTAAGGATGACCTAAGGGCGAAGAGAATACAGTAAGACGCGAGGGAATAGCCCACGCATCCACTTTTGTGGGGTTTCTCCAAAGTTAGGTTGTCCTCTTCCTTTTAATAGTTAGAATTTTTGTTTTATTAACATTTTTTATATATGAGAAGAGAAACTAACTTGTGTGAACATATAACTTGGTGACAACAGGGTCCTAGTAGCATGGTGGCGCTTCGAGTATATAATTGGTTTTCTTACATTTTCTTTTAGTTTTCTTCTCTTTATTTCTTTAGGATTTTTAAAAAATTTGGACACTGTAAGAACCCCACCCCCCCTCTACACTAATCCATGTGTGAAATAAGACTCATAAACCAACAACAAGGACTCAAATATGACCAAGAGTTTGGAAGAACTCTCTCCATCCTAGCAGCAACTGGGATCTCAATCTCTACCTCGTAGAAAGAACAAATATTGACAGCAATCAAGAACCTATCTACCTCTCTAGAGGTGATATAAAAACAAGATTTCCATGAGCTACATCCACAAGAAGATCTTGAAGCCTCCTTTGATCACCCTTTCCAACCTGTAGAGGAGACTACAGAATGATTCAATGGAGAGAAACCAATAGAACCTGAGATCGAGGAGTTCTTGACATGCATATCACCAGATCTTGTATGCATCCAAGAGACAAACCATCCGAAAGAACATGATCTGTGTGGCATGATAGAGGGAGACATGCAGAGTGTTCTAAGTGAGGAAGTGAACCAAGAACATCAAGATTACATTGAAAATTGGTTCCAGACGACGATCAGAGTGAGCCACCACTCTCTTCTTCAACAACTATTCACATCATCATCCAAGAAACTGGTTCTTCGTATTCTGGTATACATTAAAGCTTATGTTTCAAACCCGAGTATGAATGTATTTCTACACCTATTACGCACATGGCTACATTGGAAATATTCTTACACGTGAAATGTGATTTCTTGTTCTTAGATAGGATAGAGTAAAAGTTGCATGTTAGTTAACCTAGTTCTAAATAAATGCAACATTTTTTCATGTTTCTTTTCAAATAAATGAAATGAGATGAAGATAATATTGGTGATATAACATAAAAAACCAAAACAAATTAAGATATTTCTTCTTATTATTACATACATATTTCTCATTATTAATAATAACAGTTGCTCATAAGCCTAATCTTTAAAATATTATTGGGATTTACAAAATCTTTAAGGTCTGCATAATGATTCCCATAGGTAACTTTTACATCCTATTTTCATATAAGAACTTGTTATTCAATCACTCTTATAAAATAGTAGCAGGAGAGTGAATGAAAATTCTACTTGTGAGGGAACACAATCTTATATGGAGAAGATGAACTTGGGGAATAGAGTCACCTTTAGGTCATTCTCTCATGGCCTCATCCACCACATATTAATTAAGTTTGACCATGATATGTCTTTCGACTAATATCAATACATAATTCTATTTTTCATACGAACAATCTTTTATGGGCAATCTATAAAATATCTTCCAACTCAATACCATCCCATCCTATAATTTTTTTTTCAAAGATGCTTCCACATTCACCCTTGCGAAATCAATATATACATTTTATATTAAGGGTAAAGATTGGGACAAGAGCCTTTTATGGAAAATGGGTGTAAGAGGCTAACCCGTCGAGATACTGAACAGGTCTGCTGGCGGCGGGTACTGACCTGTGGTATAACTAGGCAAACCCATTAGGGTACTGAACAGGCTCGTGGGTAATGGGGAATTCTTCCTGGGAAAGATATTTCTTAGATGTCAAAATTACCCCATCGGAGTACTGAATAGGCTTGCTGGAAATGAGTTTTGATTTTGATGTCTATCATTATGCCTAATCTATATTTGTCCGTATGAACACTATACTTGTGTCAATCCTTAAGAACAAGCATGCATGGTTGAACAAAAGGCTAATGAACCTCATCTAATTTCCATTTGAGAATGTTTGTAAGATGGTCTTAAGAGCCCATCATGCATACCTATGATTTCATTTCCCTAGAGGTGGGACCCATAAGTGTAGGAGTCTAATAAACTCAAATGTGAACTTTATCAATATCACTTGAATGATAGAAATTCTCTAAGAAATTAAACAAGGATGATTGGTTTCCTATCGATTTCTCATTTACCAATGACCACTTATCTCCTCATATTTTCTCGTTCAAGGATGAGAGGAAAAATCCCCCATCATAATTAATATGGTTTCTTGAGCATTCAACTGTTAATGATTGAAGAAATTGTATGTAATAAGTAATTTAGGAATTTCCTTTATGCTTGTAATATTTTAAAATAAATTTCATTTCCAAATTTGTAAGCATAAATAAAGTTTAAGTTTTGATTGTTTCTTTAAGCATGCCATCAATATTTATTTATTCTCTCATAATAACAATATTGGTTTAGTTCTTTTAGATTTTTCTGTTTCGGTACTGATGGTACAAGAACCAGTAGGTTCGTGTACCAACAATTCATTAATTTAAATCTTTTTCAAGGGTACTTTTTGCAGGATATTTTCAACATCTCTCAACTTTGACATACTTCACTTCCATCCTTAAATCAACATGCACCAGTTCCACATAGTCCACTTTCAACTTGTAGCAATTTTTTGTGCTAATGAGAGTTTGCATGAGGACATGCAAACCTGTAATGTCCCCATTTTGGGACATTATAACATTACAACATTCCAGAGTGTTATGCCTACCCGAGTAGCCAGATAGGGGTGACCGAGAGTTTAGGATATATTCAGGGGTTTATTTGGGCCTGACTTGCATCGTTCATCATCAAGATCCATTCCGCACAGCTTGGATTTGGTTCCATTGCATTCCGGCGATTTCCGTAATTTTGAGTTATTATGGGTCATATCTTAATTAAATTCACTAAGAAGGTCATAATGGGCATATTGCTTGGAGAAACCTCTTAGTGTAATAGCTCATCGGAATCGGGAAGTAGAGAACTACAAGATAAGACGATTAGAAGTGAATTTCAATGGCCGGAGAAGCCATAAGGATGGATAAATCACCTTTTAGAGGTAAAATGGTTAATTAATTAATTAATTAAGTGATTTAATCAAGGAATAATAAAATAAAGTAAAAGTCACTTGGAGGGAAAAGGTCAACAACGAATTAGGGTTTCAACAACGAATTAGAGTTTAGAAAATCTATAAGAGAAGGATCAACAACCTAATTCATGATTATGCATATTATGAATTGTCATTGAGGAGAGAGGCTCATCTCAGGAGAGATAGTTCAGTGGATTCCAGGAGGAAGACACTGGTTGGCTGATTTCGGTGTTGAGAGACACACCCTAGTCATCAGGAAGATCATTCAGGTCTTCCATGATTCTTCAGCAACAGTTACATAGTGTTCAAGATCAAGGGCGCATTCATCCAGAGTGAGGGTGGCAGGTGCAACTTCTGAGAGGGTTTTGGGTCGACTTACCCCATCCAGGAGGAATTCCAAGATGTCCCTCTGACCCATTTGAGAGGAGGGAACGACGCATCTTTTTCCTGGTTCCTCATCATATTTTGATGGAGGAATCAACTGGGACACATTTTCCAGACTTGAATGTGCGAAACTTTTGGTAGGCACATTTGGGGTTCCAGAGCGATCATCAGACCAGATTCAGGGAAACCCTTCCGACCCATTTCCCAGTAGACCAAGGTGGTCATTTTGAGACATATCTCATCTTATTCTAACAGTGGAATCACTAGGACGCATTTTTCCAGAAGAAGAGGGGCGCATTCGCCCAGGGGTATCCATCCAGGGTCTAAACTCATCAGCAGAGGGGTCTGACAGATACCAGTACTGAGGACTAGAGCAGGGCACATCATTTGGGATAGTTTCCAGGCCATTTCGAGAAGTATATATCCCAGGGAGAACTTTCCAGACTTCCATCAGTTACCGTCAGAGTTGCCATATTCCCAGCGCACCCATTGATTCCACAACACTCACATACTCCGGGTATTATCTTTTAGTTGCTTATTTGTATTCCAGCTAAGATCCTTTTGTTTTCTGATATAGGCGAGTGTTTTTATTTTATTCAGCCGCATTTGGCCTATTGTAATCCATAGAGATATCATAATACAAACTGTGCAGTCCTTTGTTGCATTTATTAATTGTATGATCATTTATATGTTGTAAACAATAGATCCTACATACATATTAACAACATTTCCTAGACTAGCCAAGTCAGGAACATTACAGTGGTATCAGAGCTGGTTTTCCTACCAGCCTAAGGGGAAAATCAGATAAGGATGTAGATACATCATTACCAGCGAGTGGATTGACAAGAGCACAGTTGGAGTCTACACCCATTATATGCATGGAGCGTTGCTACAGTTGCAAAGTGCCTTGGAAGCCAAATCACCGATGTAGGGTTAAAGGGAAGGTGCACATTGTTGAGGTGCACTATGACAGCGAGGATGAAGAGATGCATGTGAATGCAACCATCAATGCCTATTTAGAGAAGTCCGATAAGGCTAGTGACTCTTGCGCATCTGAGGGATAATTGGATGGACAGGATGATAGCGCATATCCTTCATCTTCCCCATCAGGTAATGTTGAGGATTCAACACTTTAGCATAGTGGTGACACTTGCAAGGATTCATATGTGTTGGCACTTAAACATGATGAGATTAGGTGGTTGGATGACCTACCGGTGGGTGTAGACATGGCCTCCAAGAAGTCATGTATGGGGAATGATGAGCTTCCTATGATGAGTGAGCCACATTTTTCATCTTCTCAGTCACCTATGCTAGCCACGACACATTAGGATATCAGTGGCATTCCTGTTATGGTAGAGGAGCCTTGTGTGGGGATTGTACACAAGTGACATATGGATTTTCATACCCAAGAGGAGAGGTATGGCTTGGAGTTAGTTGACCTTACACATACCTATCAGTATGAGGAGAGTGAGTCACCACTCTTGGAGTTTCCATTGATGGACCAGGTTGTGGAGACCGACAACTTGTTGGCACACTTACTCCCAGGATCGATATGGAGAGATGAGGATGCACTCCTTATTGGACGAGATGACCATAGCATGTGTCTGGACACATCTATATGGGATCCAGGTGCATATGATATTAGTAGGGTGAGTGCACAGGAGGATACAACTGCCCATACAGGATACAGTGCAATCTAGATAGGGGTCGTAGTTGGTGATGGTGTGCAATGGCATACAGGAGGACTAAGTAGCACAGGGGAAAGTGGGCAGTTCATTGCCTTATATTTTGAGGAGTGTGTTGTTGGGGATTCCATTGTTGACACTAGCAGTGAGAGGCATGAGGTAGCACCTCAACAGGATTGTGACTAGGAGTCACGACACTTGGTAGGAAAGTTGAGAGTCAATGAGGTCATGATCATGGCAGCCACTAGATGCATTGATGATACACATGCATTGGTGGCAGGTTATTTTTGGAGGGCCTCTATGGAACATGATAGTTCATATGGGGGATTTTTCATTGATGACTTCCATACACTCAGGGAGAGAGTGATTGTGATGAGGGCCGACTACCAACAATTGTTGATGGATAGGGATTACCTATTGGAGGTTGGCGAGATGTATCATAGGGCACTAAGGGAGAAGGAGGTTGAGGTGGACTGACTCACTCATGAGTTGGTGAGCACACGAATATTATTGGAAGGAACACAGAAAACCCTTCAGGAATTAGAGTCCAAATTAGAGGTGCTCCTTGAGGAAACTAAACAGAGATCTACTACACCTATTTCAGCAGAGATTCATATATATCCCTCAGCCACATTGTGAGAGGATGTTGGTTGTTTAGCAACGGAGCACCAATTGAGGGAGGAGCATGAGCAGTACCCAGGATCACTGATGGGTATGGAGAGATATGATCCAGAGATACATGAGGATATCCATAGGTCACAGGGACCACCCTTCACGAGGGGTGTTGAGACAGTTGGACACACACATAGACATGGGGATTCTAGATCCAGGGGCAGTTTTGAGGACACTTCCATTTATGTTCCAGGATTGGTTTACCTTCATCTAAAGGATGACCCCGTAGTACACCCATGATCCATGATGTCGCAGGTGTATACAGGAGATCACATGAGTATGCAGGGACAAATAGTGATGAGTGGTAGTTCACAGAGACATACAGAGGTGTACAGTGGGATTTAGGGGGATGCATTGGATAGCAGGGATGAGATGTACTCAGTAGAGAATGGATATTCCTCTCCCTTGCAGCAGTATATAGATCGGGGAGATCACCTTCACCGTAGAAGCAGATGCATGAGTGATGATGGATGGAGAATGATTGACCCACAGTTGGTAGAGATACCTACTGTTGTACCCAATGGTTGGTGTTTAGTGATGAGTACAAGTGATTATTTACCATGGGTGTCGATGTACGAGATTTTGGTTAAGTCCTTTGGATTTACCAAAGCATATGATAATTTCTAGTCCTACAGTTGGTTGCAAATATTTATGATGGCCTTTACTGATACTTTCATCATCGATAGCAGCACATGGGGAGATAGACAGTGGAAGGGGGCATGGAGAGTTGGTAGGATGAGACCACCTAACATGAGTATCTTGATTGCATACATCAAGATATGGGTGGATCATCAGGGGCTGACAGTTGAGGCCCTGGGCATGATGGAGAGTATACTAGTCCATGGGACAGAGGATATCTCAGAGGTTGCTACATATTCATACTCTCATTGGGATGAGAGTGGAGTGATTTCAACATTTACCAATAGGGCACATCAACAATTAGTGGGGTTTGGAAGTGATGAACTTCCAAATTTGACATGGGATCTAGGAGTCCATTTGGTCAATAGTTTGTTTCATCTTATGAGGATCCAAGAGTGGAGGATCCAGAATGGATACTTTGATCAGATAGTCATGATCAAAGTAGAGAAACATCAACATGATGGTCCCTGTCAGAGAATAGCATGGGACCCTGGGATTACAGCCTTGGGTATTTCATTGACTGCTGGATATGAGCGGACCTTTGCAGGGGGAAGTCACCTTGATTTTCCATTGAGTTTCAGTATTGGGGAGAGCACGTCACTGGCTGGCGATTCGTTGAGGTCTTGTAGTACCTCACTATGACAACAACATGTTCAATCGATGGGGTTCATGTTGGGTTTGGTATGGTCTGGTTGGAAAAACTCATTTCAGTTTTAGAACATGTGTTATTTTCAAGAGACTCATGGTAGTGATATGTTACAGGATTATATCTCACGAGGCATTGCAGTTCACATTCTGATATGGAATCTAGGAATTGGAGTGCCTGGTAGTTCAACGTTTGATGGAGTTGAGTTTCAGGTAGAGTGGTTTCTCGGGGAGTTGACTGAGATTCTTTGGCCATTGATCATTCTACTCATCAGGAGCATGTGGGTGTCATGCGTGGTGAGCTCTTGGAGAGACCACCTATTGAGGGGAGTCTACCTTGTGTCACACAGGTGAATATGGGACCCCAATATCATATGTAGTTGGATTTGGTTATTGCTTGAGGAAAAGCAATATTCCGGCAGGGAGGACTGTAATGTCCCCATTTTGGGACATTATAACATTACAACATTTTAGAGTGTTATGCCTACCCGAGTAGCTAGATAGGGGTGATAGAGAGTTCGAGAGATATTTATGGGTTTATTTGGGCCTGACTTGCATCGTTCATCATCAAGATCCATTTCGCACAACTTGGCTTTGGTTTTGTTGCATTCCGATGATTTCTGTAATTTTGAGTTATTATGGGTCATATCTTAATTAAATTCACTAAGAAGGTCATAATGGGGATATTACTTAGAGAAACCTCTTAGTGTAATAGCTCATCAGAATCGGGAAGCAGATCACTACAGGATAAGATGATTAGAAGTGACTTTCAGTGGCCGGAGAAGCCATAAGGATGGATAAATCACATTTTAGAGGTAAAATGGTTAATTAATTAATTAATTAAGTGATTTAATCAAGGAATAATAAAATAAAGTAAAAGTCACTTGGAGGGAAAAGATCAACAATGAATTAGGGTTTCAACAACGAATTAGAGTTTAGAATAGCTATAAGACAAGGGTCAACAACCTAATTCATGATTATGCAGATTGTGACTTGTCATTGAGGAGAGAGGCGCATCTCAGGAGAGATAGTTCAGTGGATTCCAGGAGGAAGACACCAGTTGGATGATTTCAGTGTTGAGAGACACACCCTAGTCATCGGGAAGATCATTCAGTTCTTCCATCATTCTTCAACAACAGTTACATAATGTTCAACAACAAGGGCACATTCATCCAGAGTGAGGGCGCAACTTCTGAGAGGGTTTTGGGTCGACTTACCCCATCTAGGCGGGAATTCTGAGATTTCCCTCCGACCCATTTGAGAGGAGGGAAAGACACATATTTTTCCTGGTTTCTCATCAGATTCCAATGGAGGAATCAACTGGGACACATTTTCTAGACTTGGACGTGTGACACTTTTGGCAGGAACATTTGGGGTTCCAGAGCGAGCATCAGACCAGATTCAGGGAAACCCTTCTGACCCATTTCCCAATAGACCAAGGCGGTGGTTTTGAGACATATCTCATCTGATTCCGACAATGGAATCACTAGAACACATTTTTCCAGAAGAAGAGGGGCACATTCCCCCAGGGGTATCCATCTGAGGTCCAGACTCATCAGCAGAGGGATCTGATAGATACCATTACTGAGGAATAGAGCAGGGGACATCATTTGGGACAGTTTCCAGGCCATTCCGAGAAGTATATCTCCCAGGGTGAACTTTCCAGACTTCCAACAGTTACCGTCAGAGCTGCCATATTGCCAGCGCACCCATTGATTCCACAACACTCACATACTCTGGGTATTATCTTTTAGTTTCTTATTTGTATTCCAGCTAAGATCATTTTGTCTTCTGATCTAGTCGAGTGTTTTTATTTTATTCAGTTGATTCGGCCTATTGTAATCCGTAGAGATATCATAATACAAACTTTGCAGTCCTTTGTCGCATTTATTAATTGTATGATCATTTATATGTTGTAAACAATAGATCCTACATACACATTAACAAAATTTCCTAGACTAGCCAAGTTAGGACCATTACAAAACCAGTATGCGTGGGGGAGAGTGTTGGCCCTTGACCAGGTTTTGAGGAAACACTGGTCATGTTTGACCATTTTTGGGACTTCGACAGGGTGGTCGAAGATGGAGCGCTCGGGCGAAGCAGAGATCGCGGGATCTCGCCCCTTTTGTGGGATTTTTGGGTTTTAGGGTTTATGTAATGGGTATGGGATGTCGGCCCATGGGTTCACCCATGTTTAGGACCCTTTTGCAATGTATAAATAAATATCTAAGCGATGTAAGAAATAGTTCTAATCATCTTTGTGCAAGAGCCTATGAAGGTTGCTATGTGTGAATAGTTGTGAATGCTTTGTGCATACTGTATGTTGAGACTTGCAGAGTTAAGTACAAGTGATTGTAAGAAGGCTTTGTGCCCTGACCTAACTCGGGGAATGAGGATATGGCAAGATGCATGTAGATCTCTTGTCCTTTTCGGAGTTGGATTTGTGGCTTGGTGCATGTAAGAAGATTGGAAGAAGCTAATAAAGAAGAAGAAGAGTTGGTGGACGTATCCCCACACTGGGGTGAACCACATATATCTTGTGTTATTATGCTTTTTACAGTGTTATTCATGGTGTTTATGTATTTATGTGCTTAATATTGATGCCTGATAGATTGATTCATTGATGCTTAGTGCTTTATGATGTGAATGAATGCTAGATCTGCTCTGATGCTATGTGTTGAATGCTTAGACGTGTTTAATATCGATTACTAGTGTGTTGATCTGTAATGAGGGTTAATATGCGATGTGAATAATACTTAGAAATTGATGCATGCTATTGGCTAATTGCTCTGTGTTGGGGTCCTATAATCATAGGTAACCTGACTCTTCAGTTGCTTATTTGGCGTTGCTCCTGTGATGATGACATCTGGCTTGGTTGATTCCATTTCCCCCCTCTATTCATTTTTGCTCGATCATTCATCACCCTGTTGCATCCGTCATCCACCTCTGTGCCACTCACTCCCTTATCCATTTGTTCCATTGGATACATCTCGATTGCCACTAGTCCATGAATAAACAAGCTTAGGAAAAAAGAAACAATAGATTAATAATGTTAGTAATAAAATTTAGAGTAATTAGACTAATAAACTAGGTTAGTCTTGTTAATAATTAATTAATTAATTAATTAATAATTAAGTTAGTTGTTTAATTTAGTACTTAGGTTAGTATTTTATTAATCAAAATATTAATTAAAAATTAAATTAAAAACAAATTAAAAAATAAATAATATAAAACATATATTAAAACAAAAAAAATTAAATAAAAACAAAAAACAAAAATTAAAAAAACATATAATATACAACAAAAACACATAATATATAAATTAAAAAAAAGAAGAAGCAAAACATGAAACTATCCTAAAGTCTACAACACTCACGCATACATCCCCGTACAACTCGGACCATCCCCCCTCACGTCCCATCAACACCTTGGGGGTCCGAGTTGGTGGTATTTGGAGGGATAGGTGTCACCTCAGGGTGAACTCAGACCCCCCTCCCAATACCAATTACCACCTCAGGGGGGTCCAAGTAAACCGCTCTGCCCTCCAAAACCGCCTTCCCGAAAAACTCAAAACCGTTTTTTTTTTCCCTATTGAACACTTCATCTTCTGAGGTGGATTTCGAGTAAATAGAAACGAATTTTTAAAAACTGAGAAAGGTTTTTGTTCAGAACGGGTTGAAGAACAAAAAAATCTTCCCTATTTTTCACAAGTGTCACCAGTTGGGAGAATTGAATCCATATTTCAGCCTCATTTTTTCCATTTTCCATTTTTCTTGTTTTAGTCTCGATTTTTTGGAAGCTGTTTCGGCGAGCTGGAGACGAAATTGGAGAAACCGAAGGAGGTTTTTTTTATACAAAAAATCATATACAATAAAATCCTACATTTTTTTCACAGGTGTCACCGTTGAGGAGAAACAAATGTCTGATTTGACCCCTTTTTTCAGCAGATTCGACCTAGTTTTTAGTTCATATCTTTTTGGGATTTACTTGCTATTTTCGGCCAGGAGGATCGAATTCGATCTTTTTAGCCTAAGGATTGTATTTGTTATTTATATCCATGTTTTTAATAGAGTAGGTGGTTGGACCCTGTTGGATGGAAAAATCCTGTTAGGCCCTCCTGGACGTGACTGTACATTTGGATGTTAATTATACACATGGATGTTATCAAATAAATTACAACAACATAGTGCCATATGATAGGATTCTTGTGTCAAATTTCCTGGTGAAGTTTTTCTCTGTAATTTTGTTTCCCTCTGTAACACCATATTGTATTCTGCAGTCTTAATTATTCTAAGAAGTAATAGGGCAGAACGTTTTGAGATATACACTCTGTCACTTGGCTTAGAATAGTTTCTATGTTTTCTATTGAAAGTTGAATGCAAAATTATGTATTGCTCTGTATTTAATTTGGCTTCTATAAACCTTATTCCCCTCTACCATACCTCAAGCCTATGAATATATAGTGATTTTCCTAACTTTCCCTCCATTAATAGTGTAACACCCTGTTTCCCCCAGTTTGTAAAAATAACTGGACTGGCCAAGAACTGTGGCAAACTCATAAATGTGAATATGTGATGTAAATGGACCTTGTGGAAAAGGTCAATAAATGTGAATAACATTATGAATTTGTATTGCAAGACTGCTGAGAGGGGATGTGCAGAAAAAGAGACCACGATGGCAGTGGAAGGCACCTGGAAAGGTGGCGTTAACTTCCACCAAGAATTAATACTGTATTTGGACTCCACTGGCCTGGAGAACCAAAAGCGGCTCACTAGCCCTGAATTAAATGTATCACCGGCTGGTAGGTAGATGGCTCCTCGGAAATTTAATGAGGGATGGGGAGGTGAACCGCCTATCTGTAGAGCCATCATGACTGGCCAGCATGAGGGAAATCGCGCCACACGCAACCTCGCAAGAGGATAAGGCGTGGGGTAGAAGCGATTGGGGGCAGATGCGAGGGGAGAAATATGGCAACATACAGAGTGAGTGATAACAAAGAGGAAGGATTGCAACCTTCACTCCTGGTCACTGGAAAATAGAGACTCATTCTCACAGCATCGTGGTCTCAGCTCGGGGGTGGCTAGTGGTAAATCCGCTGGGAGTCGCTAAGCCTACGGTTGGGTGGAAACGAGCACCCCTCTCAGCAGTTGCATAACCCCTAGTGTTATTTCTGATAAGTGTTTTGCCTCTGGAATCTTGAAATGTATATATATATATATATATATGTTTATTCTGATGATTATGCCCATAAGCTGTGAAACTATGAATGAATTCATTGTAAGAATGTCTGTAGGATGTTTTGATCAGTACTAGTAGTTGTATATTTGTATGGAATAGACTATATATGGAATATGTCCTCATGAATTGTTATTTACATGCGTACTGATCTAATTCAGACTTCATGTCTGGTTCTTAGGTGGACGATACCCTTATCTGCCTCAGATAGTACCCTGAGTGAATCTCCCCATAGAGATACCTTCCTTGAAAATCCCATCAAGTACCGAGAAGGTGATTGTGAAGGCGTAAGGCCTTAGTAACCCTCTTGAAAAACCTGAGATGGCAGCATAAGGATGAAGTAACGAATCGATGGACGAGATTTCATCGAGAAATCTGTGGTCACTCATGACCGTTAGATTTGGTAAGAGGAAGCTGGAGTGTTAAGTGCATTAACTGGGATAGGTATTAAACGACGGACGAGATTTCGTCGGGGAATCTGCGATCACCCACGACCGTTAGATTAGTAGGAGAAAGTAGGGCATTAAATGCCTTACCACTTTTTTTTCCTGTGTCTTCGTGGGTAGCAAAGAGTTTAGGACCGTAGATCCCTAAGGTCCATGAGAGTATCCGGACCGTGGATCTTTCCATGTTCAGGAAGTCGTGGGAGAGCCCACAAGTTAGGAATCTATCTGAGCCGTCGGATATCTATTGAAAAACCTGACAACTGTTGCATCTGTTAGGAGTTAACCAAGGGTTAAGACCCCAGTGTATGGGGGCGAAAAACCTTGGAATAGATCTAAGCCGTCCGATTGATGGAGGCCACGTGTTGTAAGATCTCCCATTTTGGGAAATCGGGAATCGTGGAATCAGGATTCCTGTTGACAAGAGATCGGGCCTTTCCATTGTGGAAACCCCAGGATAGATCTGAGCCATCTGATTGACGAAGGCCACGTGTTGAGAGATTACCCGTTTCGGGAAATCGGGGCTCCGGGATTCGGGAGTTCCGCTGACAAAAACTTGGGCTCTTTCCTTGACAAATACCGACCCATAATGTTGAGGCGATAGCATGTGGCTAAGTCTCGATGAACGAACAAGATTCCTTTGGGAAATCTCAGGGTCCATAACGATCGTCCCATGTCAGGAAGAGATGCCAGTTTTATGCTGGGGCACAAATGCGCATTAGGGTAAGTAGAGAGCAGATCTAGATGGCCAGAGTCCACCCACCCAGATCTACGGCTGAGGATGCATTCCAGAGCCCCCTTGCCATTCTTCCTTTAATGGGGGGGGGGTCCGGAATTGGACACGCAACTCTAGAACGATTGAGATTAATTCATCATGATCAACGACGCTTAGGTGGATTCTGGACCCCCCTTGCCANATAGTGTGGCGTGTGAAGTGGGGCCCCCTTCTATCATGTCGACTACCATGTCGCATATCCCTGTCTACCACCTGTATTCCACTTAACCGTGCAACGGGACCATTTCTCATTGGTTGTTCTCTAGCCCTGTTGAGATTTGTTCCTATTAGCCATTTGCTAACCCTGTAGGGATTCGTCCCCATTGGTCGATCGCTAGCCCTCTCAGGGTTCGACGGTTGCCAAGTCAAACGAATAGACATCACTGTAGCGTCGAGGCGTGAAGTATGAAAGAGGTACAACGTTTATTTGGACTATGATCATGACCCGCGACCACAGGGGAGCGAGGAGAGAGAAAGAGCTAGCTCGCGCTAGGCCTCCATAGGTAATTCGGGGGCTTTGATTTTGCAGAAATCAACGAAAAATTTGATTTAGGTAGCGGGTATGTGACAAAGTGGTATCAAAGCATGGTTACAACACTTGTCTTGCTTGGGCTCAGGCACGAGCCGCGTAAGAAGACATTTTCATCTGCATTTTCTCCTTAAGAAGAAGGATTGCAGGATGAAACTGTAATCTGGTTCATGAACTTCGTTTTCCTGTTTTAGTGTTATGATGGCTACCTACTAAAGTAGGTAGAGTCTCTTGCAATTGAGATGGTTGGATAGATAAGGATTAAGACCCAAATGAAAAACCCCTGTTATATGGGTATACATGTGAAAATATGAATTTATGTGCAGGTTATAAAAATGTATTTAACTCTTGACTAATAACCAGCGTTTTTCTGTTCACCCAAGCGGACAATCATCCGTGGGAATCTACAGACGCAGAGTATGGTGACTCACCAAGAGGTGGGAGAAGGCTCCCACAACAGAGACAAAGATTCTGACGAAAGAAGAGCAATAGGAACCCCTCCATATCTAGCTGAGACTATGAGGAGTCTCATGGTTGAATTGCAAAGATGGAAGGCCGACAATGAAAGGATGATGAATGAGCAAGAAAAGCAAACTGAAATTAATGCATTTTTACTACAGAGCTTATCTGACCTACAATGACAAATGCAAAATGAACCTGAGATGCAGAAACATGGTCGTTTCAGTGGCCATACTGAGAGAAGAACCTCAAGAAAGGTCCACCCCAGAGGTAAAGGACCAATTCCAGACGATTCCACTGAGAAGGAAGCTGGCGATTTAGAAGGCTCTTCCAGCAGCAGGACCAGTTCCTATTCTTGAAGAAAATAGAAGAAGCAAAAGACTTCCAAGGGTCATAAATTTGAGGAATTCAGAAAGGCCAAACCTCCCTCCTTCGAGGGTGAGATAAAGAAGGGAGAGGAAGCCAAGGCCTGGCTACTTGGACTGAAGAAATATTTCAGAGTCCATGATTTTTCAGAAAATTTGAAGGCCCGAGTGGCCACTTTCAATCTTAACGTAAAAGATTCCATCTGGTGGGAAGATATTAATAACATGAAAGGGGTCCGCGAGGAGGACCTGTCTTGGAAATGGTTTGAAAATTACTACCGGAAGAAGTATTTGTCGAAAAGATATTTCGACGAGAAGGCTAAAGAGTTTTATGAACTCAAACTGGGGCAACTCACTATAGAGGAATATGTCAACAAATTCCTCGACTTATTGAGATATGTACCCTACATCAAAGCAAAGAAGGCGAAGGTGAAACGCTTCATCAAAGGGCTACCCAAGGAATACTGGAACCGAATCGAATTCGACGAGCCAAAGACCTTAGAAGACACTATTCGAAAAACAACATATTGTCATGAACAATATGGACATCGGGCAGAGTATCGTGGAGATTGAAAATAGAGGAGTGGTTCGGGATTTCAGAAAAAGGGGATCAAATCCTCAGGATTTAAGAACTACAAGAAGAGCCCCAGAATGAACTTTCCAGCTCGGAGTGTACTCCAACAGAACTTTCCCTCGGTGGACGGAAGTAAAACTTCTGGACCTATACCAGTGAAGACTAATAACCCAAAGAAAGAACCTCTGAAATGTTGGGGTTGCGGAGAAGAGCATATCCTGAGAGATTGTCCACACTGACAACATAATAGTTGGAAAGTTTATAACATTCATGAAGCTCCCACAGTCAATGATGTGTCAAGGAGTGTGCTGCAGATCTATGCAGCACTGGATAATAACCAAGCCGACCACCAAGCTTCAGTGGTGGAAATAGAAGGTATGATTTTCAACCATCTGGTGTCTGTTTTGATTGACCCTGGTTCAAATTTGAGTTATATATCCCCTAAAGCTGTTGATAAGTGTAAGCTACATCCACAAAAGAAAACTAATCCATGGTTGGTACAGTTATCAACTGGCACCAAAAGAAAGGTAGTAGAGGTCATACCAACCTACCAATTAATTTTGGGTGAATTCCCCACCCAAGAAATCCTTAATGTATTACCCCTGGGATCATACGATATGTTGATTGGTATGGTCTGGCTAGCCGCCCATAAAGCCAGACTGGACTGTTACCATAAAACCTTAGAATGTGTGAGCAAAGAAGGAAAAAGGATAACCCTTCAAGGGATCTGAAAATCGGTCTCGGTGAGGCAAATATCAGCCCTGCAAATGAGAAAGTATTGCTGAAAGGGATGTCCCCTATATGCAATACAGGTGTTAAAAACCATCGAAGGTGCTAAACCAAGCCTTGATGATCACCCCATTATGAGAGAATACAAAGATGTGTTTCCGGAAGAGGTACCAGGTCTACCTCCGAGAAGAGACATTGACTTCTCGATAGAGCTCGCACCAGGAGCGGTGCCGGTGTCTAGGACACCCTACCGGATGAGCACACCTGAGTTAGTGGAACTCAAATTACAATTGAAAGAAATTATGGATAAGGGTTATATTCGACCCAGCGTGTCCCCATGGGGAGCACCAATCATGTTCGTGAAAAAGAAGGATGGCACCCTTAGACTGTGTATAGATTATAGACAACTTAATAAAGTAACCATAAAGAACAAGTACCCCTTACCCAGGATTGATGATCTATTCGATCAATTGGGAGGAGCGTCTATTTTCTCAAAGATTGACTTGAGGTCGGGATACCATCAAGTCCGAATCAAGGGCGAAGAAATCCATAAAACCTCTTTCCGGACACGGTATGGACACTATGAGTTTGTGGTAGTGCCATTTGGGTTAACCAATGCCCCTGCCACTTTCATGTGCTTAATGAACAATGTACTTAGTAAGTTTTTAGATAAATTTGTACTAGTTTTTATTGATGACATATTAATCTACTCTAAGAATAGAGAAGAACATGAAGAGCATCTTAGACTTGTGTTGCAAGTGCTAAGAGAGCATCAACTCTATGTTAAATTCAACAAATGTGACTTCTTTCAGAAGCAAATACATTACTTGGGACATGTTCTATCCGAGGAAGGGGTAGCAGTAGATCTTGACAAGATCAGGTCTATCATGGAATGGCCTACCCCAAAGGATGTTTCAGACATCAGATCCTTTATGGGATTAGCGGGATACTATAAGAGATTTATAAAAGGCTTCTCCAAGATTGGTTGTCCAATCACTGCCCTCCAGAAGAAGGGGACAAAATTCCTGTGGACACAACAATTTGAAGAAAGATTTCAAACCTTGAAACATCTACTAACCCATGCACCCATGTTGAAAATTGTTGACCCATAAGTTGACTTCCTTGTGTGCATAGACGCCTGTAATGAAGGGCTCGGAGGAGTCCTTATGCAGGAAGGAAAGGTGATCTGCTATGAATCCCGAAAATTGAATGAACATGAGGTCAACTATGCGACTCATGATCTAGAAATGTCTGCCATAGTGCATGCCTTGAAAATGTGGAGGCATTACCTCTTGGGAAGAAAAATTGTACTTATGACAAATCACTGTGGATTGAGGTATTTGTTTGATCAACCAAAGCTCAATGCTAGACAAGCTAGATGGATGGCCCTCCTTAGCGAATTTGATTTTGAAATCAAACATATTAAAGGGAAAGAGAATAGGGTGGTCGATGCCCTTAGCAGAAGCATGAGAACAATTCACTTGGCAGCGGTGAGTACCTACAAGACAGATATCAAGAACAGAGTCAGAAATGCACAAGAAACAGATTCCTTCGTTCAGACTGTGACCTTATACCTACAACAAGAACCCGTTGGAGAAAAATATGAAGGCTACCAGATGACTGAAGGAGGTATGCTCACTTACAGAGATAGACTGTACATTCGAAACTGTGACGACTTGAAGAGGTTCATTATGGATGAACTACATAAAAGACCATACATACACTGGTCACCCAGGATACCACAAAATGATCACTGCCACCCAGAAACAATTTTATTGGCCTGGATTGAAGAAATACATAGCCAAATATTTGTCCCAATGCATAGAATGCCAACAGGTTAAAGCAGAACATCGACACCCAACAGGACTATTACACCCTTTACCCATCCCATAATGGAAATGGGAAACCATCTCCATGGATTTTATCACTGGATTGCTGACTTCAACTAAGAAGAATGATGCCATTATGGTAGTGGTGGATAAACTGAGCAAGTCTGCTCATTTCATCCCCGTCAAATCAACCTGCAAGGCGATAGATATCGCCCAGATATTCATGAAAGAGGTATTCCAACTGCACGGTATGCCGAGGGAGATAATATCTGAAAGAGACACAAAATTTACTTCCAATTTTTGGAAATCACTGATGGCGGGTTTAGAGACCAAATTGTTGTTTAGCACCGCCTATCACCCTCAAACCGACGGACAGACAGAAAGAGTGAATCAAATATTAGAGGATATGTTAAGGATGCATATAATGCATCAACCCAGGAAATGGGAAGACTACCCGCCATTGGTAGAATTCACCTACAACAACGACTACCAAGCATCCTTAAAGATGAGTCCCTTCGAGGTCCTCTATGGTAGGTCGTGTAATACTCCAATCAGCTGGAGTAATCTTATAAATAGGATTTCTTTTAGACCCAACATGCTGAGAGAAATGGAACAACAAGTGACTCAGATAAAACAAAATCTGAAGGTCGCTCAGAACCGACAGAAAAGTTATGCTGATCAAAAGAGAACTCCAAGAGAGTTCAAAATGGGAGACCATGTATATCTCAGA
>ML796105.1:265114-275984 GCA_009831015.1 Picea engelmannii
CCTAGTATTGTGGACCCTTTGAGGTTCTAGATAGAGTGGGACCTGTAGCCTATCGGCTAGCACTTCCTCCCACAGTAAAAGCACATAATGTTTTCCATGTTTCATTATTGAAGAAATATGTACATGATGCTAATCATATAATTTATTGATCCGTGATCCAGGTGGAACCGGAGGGATAATTTGTACCAGAACCCCAATGCATACTGGACAGAAAGGAAACCCCGCTCTGGAACCAAACCATTGCACAGGTCAAGGTGCAGTGGAAACATTTTGGCCCAGATGAGGCTACATGGGAAATGGAGGATGCCATGAGACATGCATATCCAATTTTGTTTACTTCTGTACATGCAATTCATGTTAGTAGATAAGAACATCGAGGACGATGTTACTTTTAAGGGGGAGGGAATTGTAACACCATGTTTCCCCCAGTTTGTAAAAATAACTGGACTGGCCAAGAACGGTGGCAAACTCATAAATGTGAATATGTTATGTAAATGGACCTTGTGGAAAAGGTCAATAAATGTGAATAACATTATGAATTTGTATTGCAGGACTGCTGAGAGGGGATGTGCAGAAAAAGAGACCACGATGGCGGTGGAAGGCACCTGGAAAGGTGGCGTTAACTTCCACTAAGAATTAATACCGTATTTGGACTCCACTAGCCCGGAGAACCAAAAGCGGCTCGCTGGCCCTGAATTAAATGTCTCACCGGTTGGCAGGTAGATGGCTCCTCATAAATTTAATGAGGGATGGGGAGGTGAACCGCCTATCCGTAGAGCCATCATGACTGACCAGCGTGAGGGAAATCGTGCCACATGCAACCTCACCAGAGGATAAGGTGTGGGGTAGAAACGATTGGGGGCAGACGCGAGGGGAGAACTATAGCGACATGCAGAGTGAGTGATAGCAGAGAGGAAGGATTGCAACCTTCGCTCCTGGTCACTGGAAAACACAGATGCAGTCTCATAGCATCGTGGTCTCAGCTCAGGGGTGGCTAGTGGTAAATCCACTGGGAGTCGCTAAGCCTACGGTTGGGTGGAAACGAGCACCCCTCTTAGCAGTTGCATAACCCCTGGTGTTATTTCTGATAAGTGTTTTGCCTCTGGCATCTTGAAATATATATATATATGTTTATTCTGATGATTATGCCCATAAGCTGTGAAACTGTGAACGAATTCATTGTAAGAATGTCTATAGGATGCTTTGATCAGTACTAGTAGTTGTATATTTGTATGGAAGAGACTATATATGGCATATGTCCTAATGAATTGTTATTTACATGCATACTGATCTAATTCAGACTTCATGTCTGGTTCTCGGGTGGACGATACCCTTATCTGCCTCAGATAGTACCCTGAGTGAATCTCCCCATAGAGATACCTTCCTTGAAAAGACCATCAAGTACCAGGAAGGTGATTGTGAAGGCGTAAGGCCTTAGTAACCCTCTTGAAAAACCCGAGATGGCATCATAAGGATGAAGTAACGAATCGATGGACGAGATTTCATCGAGAAATGTGTAGTCACTCATGACCGTTAGATTTGGTAAGATGAAGCTGGAGTGTTAAGTGCATTAACCCGGATAGGTATTAAACGACAGACGAGAGTTCGTCGGGGAATCTGCGGTCACCCACGACCGTTAGATTAGTAGGAGAAAGTAGGGCATTAAATGCCTTACCACTTTGTTTTCCTATGTCTTCGTGGGTAGTGAAGAGTTTAGGACCGTAGATCCCTAAGGTCCATGAGAGTATCCAGACCATGGATCTTTCCACGTTCAGGAAGTCGTGGGAGAGCCCACAAGTTAGGAATCTGTTTGAGCCGTCGGATCTCGGCTGAAAAACCCGAAAGTCGTTGGATTTGTCAGGAGTTAATCGAGGGTTAAGACCCCAGTGTATAGGGGCGAAAAACCCTAGAATAGATCTAAGTCGTCCAATTGACGGAGGCCATGTGTCATAAGACCTCCCATTTCGGGAAATCGAGAATTGTGGAATCGGGATTCCTGTTGACAAGAGATCGGGACTTTCCATTGTGGAAACCCCTGGATAGATCTGAGCCGTCCGATTGACGGAGGCCACGTGTTGAGAGATTACCCATTTCGGGAAATCGGAGATCGGGGATTCGATATTTCCACTGACAAAACTCGGGCTCTTGCCTTGACAAATCCCGACCCATAATGTTGAGACGATAGCATGTGGCTAAGTCCCAATGAACAGACAAGATTCCTTCAGGAAATCTCAGGGTCCATAACGACCGTCCGATGTGAGGAAGAGATGCCAGTTTTACGCTGGGGCGCGAATGCGCATTAGGGTAAGTAGCGAGCATATCTGGATGGCCAGAGTCCACCTGCCCATATCTACGGCTGAGGATGCATTCTGGAGCCCCCTTGCCATTCTGCCTTTAATGGGGGGGGGTCCAGAATAGTGTGGCATGTGAAGTGGGGCCCCCTCCTATCATGTCGACTACCGTGTCGCGTATCCCTCTCTGCCACCTGTATTCCACTTAACCGCGCAACGGGGCTATTTCTCATTGGCTTTTCTCTAGCCCTGTTGAGATTTGTTCCTATTAGCCATTTTCTAACCGTGTAGGGATTCGTCCCCATTGGACGATCGCTATCCCTGTCGGGGTTCGGTGGTTGCCAAGCCAAACGACTCGACATCACTGTAGCGTCGAGGCACGAAGTATGAAAGAGGTACTGCATTTATTCAGACTGTGATCATGACCCGCGACCACAGGGGAGCGGGGAGAGAGAAAGAGGTAGCTCGCGCTAAGCCTCCGTAGGTAATTCGGGGGCTTTGATTTTGCAGAAATCAACAAAAAATTTGATTTAGGTAGCGGGTATGTGACAAATAGCCTGTCAAATCTGTATTATTTGATGCTATCTTTGACTCCATTTCCCAATGGCCTCTTCTGTCTTGTTCCAACCAAAACATTTAAAAACCAAACCCAAATCCATCATAACTAGCCTAATATCCTATTCCAAACTAGGCTAAATCAAACAGAGAGAGCCCTCTGTGAGTCTTGGAGGGATAGATCCTTGACTCGAAGTAGTTTTGTGGTTACCCCTGCCGATTTCCTCCTCAGCCTGGGAAATTACAGGGTGATAACATAATGGCAACCATACTGGGGAACTCTCTCCAGTAGTGCACCTCAAGTTCCAGATCTGATCACTGATGGTGGACAGTGACCAAACACAAGAAGGCTGAAATATTTCACATGGCAACTCCAATCAGCTCCGGAAACAATGCCAACTCAAAGACTCCACTGGAGGAATAACCTGAAGCATGACCAAGCAATCTGGAAAGAGAAGGTATTCAAGCTCAAATTGTATTAAAGACATTTTTTGTTTTATCTATAATTATGTATTATCTTTTTCCAATCCGAATCAAGAGTATATTGCTGAAGTTTATATTGATCATTTACAAATTGATGAACCTCAAGAGACTAAGCCCCAAATTGTAAATCATGTACATACTCATACACTTGTGCACATCCCAGATGCACCTGTAAAAATCCTAGTGAGACATGAGCCTCGTTCTTTATCTCCTACTTTTTCCAAGTTTTCAAACGATTATAAGCCTCTTACTTTACTTCCTATACCTGCAAAAATCCCAGACAAATACAAGCCCCTAGATTTTCCTCCTATTCTCCATGACCTCCCTGCTAATTACACCAATAATCTACCCAGGTTTGATGGAGAAAATGGGAAGATCATTGCTGAAAAGCATATCCAAAGTCTTGAGGATTTTCTTGATCTGTTTGAGGTAGAAGATGATGATGTCTGCATCAGAATGTTTTCCCTGTCATTGCAAGGTAAAGTCAAAAATTGTTTTAAGAATCTTCCTGCTGCAAGCATTAGCAATTTCCATCATTTTGTAAAAATTTTCCTAGATTGATGGGTGATCATGAGAAAATTCTAGAAGAATATGACCATTTAAAAAGAAAACAAGGGGAGACAATACCTCAGTTTTTAGCAAGGTTCAATAAGGTATATCATGCAATGCTTGGTGATATAATGCCACCCCCAAGATCAGCTCACTTGCATTACCCATATGCCTTCGATCCTGAGATGGCATTCCAATTAAGAGAAAGGAACACTGCAACCCTTGAAGAAATGAAAAATGTTGTAGTTGATGTGGAAGCTAACCCATTGAACAGAAAGGAAAAATTAAAAGCATTGATGAAAGACAAAGCAGAAAAAGAACATTTGGTATCTTCGGAAATGAAACTAGATATTATGAACAACACAATCAATGAGATGATGCAGAGGATTAGTAGAGAAGATGAACTTGTTGTTCAAATATCACATGTTTCATTAGTTCCAGAAAATAAAAATCTTATAGATCTCAAACATTTTGCAACTCATCCTTGGCTTCCTAAAACAGAAGAGGATTATTTCATGTATTCAATTCACAATGTAGTCAAAGATGAAGTTCCAACTCAGCTTGTCGAAGAGCCACCAGCTGATATGATGTGCATGTTTGATGACATTTCATTCATGGATGATTTACCCAAGCATGATCATTATGATGAGGATGATATCAAGATGGATTTTCAAGAGAAATTAGCAGCATACTATTGGGAGGAAGAAACTCATTTGCAATCCCAACAAGACAGTCTATCTGTGCATAACAATTATGATATAAATTATCAAAGTGAAAAAAATCTCAGAGTAAGTGGAAACACTCTACCCTTATGTTTCTCATCTTTTCAATTTCTGAAAAGAAACTCTAGTCAAGTTGTAAATAGTGAAGACAAACTTTTTTCTGATAAATTAGTAAAGGATGTCATTGATGACATGTGACCTATTTTAGACCCAAAATCATAGTCACTAATTTCCCTTGATTTTCAAAGTCCAGATGGAAGTTCAGAGCTAGAAACAAAATTTGAATCAGTGGAATGTAATTCTGTACCATTAGATTATAATTCATTTCAAATTTTGAAGGAGACTCTTGAACAAATGTTGAAGGATAAACACATAGAAAGTCATGAAATTTCATTTCAATCAATGCAACAATCTTGTCAGTCTTTTCAGGATCCAATAGTTGATTAGTTTGATGACCTATGTTGTCAAAATCATTTTTCATTCGCCAGTCATGAGTTGAAAAGAAACTATGATCTAGACATGGTTAGACAATCATTTCTATGTTTTTATTCAGTAGCAGTTTTTTCTCAAAATTCATTAGAAAAACCAGAGATAAATCAACATGTGCATTATCAGATCACGGAGTTGAAATGGATAAATTTGAACATCAGGAGATAGGTCATGTTTATCATGATCCTATAGATGTCTATATGGAGGAGCTAGTCTTTTCAGAATACCCATTGATTCCCAAAGTTTTTGGAATTGTCCACAGTCCCAGAACTTTGTCTTGTGAAGATCAAGATGGAAAGTAGTTCATGATGCTTATGCAAGTTTTATTTCGGATATGGATTGAAAACATTGAAAGAGAAGAGTTATTAGAGCAGTTTCTTGACTGGTTGCACTGACATTATTGTATCATTTAGAACAAAAAAATTATCAGCAGTTTAGGGTAGGTAGCAGTTTTGAATAAGCTCAGTCATTTGAGCATATTTTTCGGTATTGTATGGTTTCCAACAGAGTTTGCAGTTGATAGTATCTAGTTCAATGTACAGTAAAAAATGAGTCAGTTCGAAGATTCTTGTTGTGGTGACTCCATGGCCTAATGAATAAAGCACCGGTCTCCATGTTCAAAGTTCAGTGGTTCTTGACACCTTCAGAAAGAGCTTCCATCCCCAGGTGGAGCCTATGTTGGGGTCCTATAATCATAGGTAACCTGACTCTTCAGTTTCTTATTTGGCATTGCTCTCGTGATGATGACATCTAACTTGTTTGATTCCATTTTCCCCTCTATCCATTTTTGCCCGATCCTTCATCACCCTGATGCATCCTTCATCCACCTCTGCGCCACTCACTCCCGTATCCATTTGTCCCATTGGCTACATCTCGCCCACCACTCGTCCATGAATAAACAAGCTTAGGAAAAAAGAAACAATAGATTAATAATGTTAGTAATAAAATTTAGTGTAATTAGACTAATAATCTAGGTTAGTCTTGTTAATTATTAATTAATTATTAATTATTTTAGTTGTTTAAGTTAGTATTTTATTAATAAAAATATTAATTAAAGATTAAATTAAAAACAAATTAAAAAATAAAATAATATAAAACATATATTAAAACAAAAAAAATTAAATAAAAACAAAAAACAAAAATTAAATAAACATATAATATACAACGAAAACACATAATATATAAGTAAATAAATAAAAAAAAACATGAAACTATCCTAAAGTCTACAACACTCACGCATACATCCCCATACAACTCGGACCATCCCCCCTTCACATCCCATCAACACCTTGGGGTCCAAGTTGGTGGTATTGGGAGGGACAGGTGTCACCTTAGGGTGAAATCAGACCCCCTCCTCCCAATACCACTTACCACCTCAGGGGGAGTTCAAGTAAACCACTCTTTCCTCCAAAACCACCCTCTTGAAAAAACTCAAAACCGTTTTTGTTTTGTATGTTCAACACTTCTTCTTCCGAGGTGGATTCCGGGCAAATGGAAATGAATTTTAAAAAACCGAGAGAGGTTTTTGTTCATAAAAATATAAAGAACAAAAACCTCTTCCATATGTTTTATAGGTGCCACCAATTGGGAGAATTGAAGCCATCTTTCAGCATCAATTTTTCAGTTTTTCATTTTTCCTATTTTAGTCCCGCTTTTGTGGGAGATGTTTCAACGAGATGGAGACGAAATTGGAGAAATTGAAGGAGGTTTTTTCTATAGACAAACTCATATAAAATAAACACCTAAATTTTTTGTAAATGTGTCACCATTGAGGAGAAACATATGTTTGAGTTGACCCCTTTTTTTTCAGCAAATTCGGCCCGATTTTCAGTTCAGATCTTTTTGGGATTTACTTTTTATTTTCGGTCAGGAGGATCAAATTCGATATCCCGAGTCTAAGGATTGTATTTGTTATTTATATCCATGTTTGTAATAGAGTAGGGGATTGGACCCTATTGGATGGAAAAATCCTGTTAGGCCGTCCTAGACCTGACTGCACATATGGATGTTAATTATACACATGGATATTATCAAATAAATTACAGCAACACAATGCCATATGATAGGATTCTCGTGTCAAATTTCCTGGTGAAGTTTTTCTCTGTAATTTTGTCTCCCTCTGTAACACCATATTGTATTCTACAGTCTTAATTATTCTAAGAAGTAATAGGGAAGAACTTGTTGAGATATACACTTTGTCACTTCTCTTAGAATATTTTCTATGTTTTCTACTGAAAGTTGAATGCATAATTTTGTATTTATCTGTATTTAATTTTACTACTTTAAACCTTTTTCCCCTCTACCATACCTCAAGCCTATGAAGATCCAGTGATTTTCCTAACTTTCCCTACATTAATAGCCTATCAAATCTTTCTTATTTGATGTTATATTTGACTCCATTTCCCAAAGGCCTCTTCTCCCTTGTTCCAACCAAAACATTTAAAAACCAAACCCAAATCCATCATAACTAGCCTAATATCCTATTCCAAAACAAGCTAAATCAGACAGAGAGATCCCTCTCTGAGTCCTGGAGGGATAGATCCTTGACTCGAAGTGGTTTTGTTGTTACCCTTGCCGATTTCCTTCTTAGGATGGGAAATTACAGGGTGATAATATAATGGCAACCATACTGGGGAACTCTCTCTAGTAGTTCACTTCAAGTTCTAGATCTGATCACTAATGGTGGACAGTGACCAGACACAAGAAGGCTGAAATATTTCACTTGACGACTCCAATCAGCTCCAGAAATAGTGCCAACTCAAAGACTCTACTAGAGGAAGAACCTGAAGCATGACCAATCAATCTGGAAAGAGAAGGTACTCAAGCTCAAATTGTATTCAAGACATTTTTTGTTTTATCTGTAATTATTTCCTATCTTTTTCCAATCCGAATCAAGAGTATATTTCTGAAGTTTATATTGATCATCTGCAAATTGATGAACCTCAAGAGACTAAGCCCCAAATTTTAGATCATGTACATACTCATACACCTGTGCACATCCTAGATGCACCTGTAGAAATCCTAGTGAGACATGAGCCTTGTTATTTATCTCCTACTTTTGCTGAGTTTTCAAATGATTATAAGCCTCTTACTTTACCTCCTATACCTACAAAAATCCCAGACAAATACAAGCCCCTAGATTTGCCTCCTATTTTGCATGACCTCCCTACCAATTACACCAATACTCTACCCAGGTTTGATGGAGAAAATGTGAAGATCACTGATGAAAAGCGTATCCAAAGTCTTGAGGATTTTCTTGATCTGTTTGAGGTAGAAGATGATGATGTCTACATCAGAATGTTTTCCCTATCATTGCAAGGTAAAGTAAAAAATTGGTTTAAGAATCTTCTTGCTGCAAGCATTAGCAATTTCCATCAGTTTGTAAAAATTTTCCTAGATCATTGGGTGATCATGAGAAATGTATTTCTCATTCTAGAAGAATATGACCATTTGAAAAGACAACCAGGGGAGACATTACCTCTGTTTTCAGCAAGGTTCAATAAGGTATATCATGCAATTCCTGTTGATATAAGGCCACCCCTAGGATCAACTCACTTGCATTATCCACATGCCTTCGATCATGAGATGGCATTCCAATTAAGAGAAGGGAACACTGCAACCCTTGAAGAAATGAAAAATGTTGCAGTTGATGTGGAAGTTAACCTGCTGAACAAAAAGGCAAAGTTAAAAGCATTGATGAAAGAAAAAGCAGAAAAAGAACATTTGGTATCTTTGGAAATGAAAATAGATATTCTGACCAACACAGCCAACGAGATGATGCATAGGATTAGTAGAGAAGATGAACTTTTTGTTCAAATATGACATGTTTCATTAGTTCCAGAAAAGAAAAAGCTCATTGATCTCAAACATTTTGCAGCTCATCCTTGGCTTCCTAAAACATAAGAGGATTATTTCATGTATTCAATTCACAACGTAGTCAAAGATGAAGTTCCAACTTAGCTTGTTGAAGAGCCACCAACTGATATGATGTACATGTTTGATGACATTTCAATCATGGATGATTTATCCAAGAACGATCAGTATGATGAGGATGATATCAAGATGGATTTTCCAGAGAAATTAGCAGCATACTTTTGGGAGGAAGAAACTCATTTGCAATCCCAGCAAGACAGTCTATTTGTGCATAACAATTATGATATAAATGATCAAAGTGAAGAAAATCTCAGAGTAAGTGGAAACACTCTACCCTTATGTTTCTCATCTTTTCAATTTCTGAAAAGAAACTCTAGGCAATTTGTAAATAGTGAAGACAATTTTTTTTATGATGAGTCAGTAAAGGATGTCATTGATGACATGGGACCTGTTTTAGACCCAAAATCACAGTCACTAATTTCCCTTGATTTTCAAAGTCCAAATGGAAGTTCAGATCTAGAAACAAAATTTGAATCAGTGGAATGTAATTTTGTACCATTAGATTATAATTCATTTCAAATTTTGAAGGAGACTCTTGAACAAATGTTGAAGGATAAATACATAGAAAGTCATGAAATTTCATTTGAATCAATGCAACAATATTGTCAGTCTTTCCAGGATCCAATAGATGATTGGTTTGATGACCTGTGTTGTCAAAATCATTTTTCATTCACCAGTCATGAGTTGAAAAGCAGCTATGATCTAGACATGGTTAGATAATCATTTCTATGTTTTGATTCAACCGCAGTTTTTTTCTCAAACTTCATTAGAAAAGCCACAGATAAATCAACATGTGCCAAATGATACAGATGGTATATGTGTATTATCATATCACAGAGTTGAAATGGATAAATTTCAATATCAAGAGATAGGTCATGTTTATCATGATCCTATAGCTGTCTATATGGAGGAGCTATTCTTTTCAAAATAACCATTGATTCCCAAATTTTTTGGAATTGTCCACAGTCCCAGAACTTTGTGTTGTTAAGATCAGGATGGAAAGCAGTTCATGATGCTTATGCAAGTTTTATTTCTGATATGGATTGAAAACATTGAAAAAGAATATTTATTAGAGCAGTTGCTTGATTGGTTGCACTGGCATTATTGTATCATTTAGAACAACAAAATTATCAACAATTTAGGGTAGGTAGTAGTTTTGAATAAGTTCAGTGATTTGAACATCTTTTTCGGTATTGTATGGTTTCCAACAGAATTTTCAGTTGATAGTATCTAGTTCAGTGTTCAGTAAAAAATGAGCGAGTTCGAATATTATAGTTGCAGTGACTCCATGGTCTAATGAATAAAGCATAGGTCTGCATGTTCAAATTTCAATGGTTCTTGACACCTCCTGAAAGAGCCACCATCCTCAGGTGGAGCCTATGTTGGGGTCCTATAATCATAGGTAACCTGACTCTTCGGTTGCTTATTTGGCGTTGCTCCCGTGATTATGACATCTGGCTCAGTTGATTCCATTCCCCCCCTCTATCCATTTTCACTCGATCCTTCGTCACCCTATTGCATCCTTCATCCACCTCTGCGCCACTCACTCCCTTATCCATTTGTCCCATTGGCTACATCTTTCCCACCACTCATCCATGAATAAACAAGCTTAGGAAAAAATAAATAGTAGATTAATAATGTTCGTAATACAATTTAGTGTGATTAGACTAATAATCTAGGTTTGTCTTGTTAATAATTAATTAATTAATTAATAATGAAGTTAGTTGTTTAAGTTAATACTTAGGTTAGTATTTTATTAATTAAAATATTAATTAAAGATTAAATTAAAAAATAATATAATATAAAACATATATTAATAAAACATAAAAAAAAAACATATCTTAAAAC
>ML796105.1:276091-326462 GCA_009831015.1 Picea engelmannii
CTAAAGTCTACAACACTCGCGCATACATCCCCTTACAACTCGGACCATCCCCCCCCCTCACGTCCCATCAACACCTTGGGGGTCCGATTTGGTGGTATTGGGAGGGACATGTGTCACCTCAGGGTGAACTCGGACCCCCCCCCTCCCCTCCCAATACCACTTACCACCTCAGGGGGGGTCCGAGTAAATCGCTCTTCCCTCCAAAATCTCCCTCCCGAAAATCTGAAAACTGTTTTTTTTTTCTTATTCAACACTTCATCTTTCGAGGTGGATTCCGGGCAAATGGAAACAAATTTTAAAAAACTGAGAGAGGTTTTTGTTCTGCACGGGCTGAAGAACAAAAAATTCTTCTAGATTTTTCATAGGTGCCACCAATTGGGAGAATAGAAGCCATCTTTCATCCTTAAGGTCAAGAAACTAAGGACATGCTAGAGAATTAGAGAGAATCAAAGACTATATTATTACAGATGAGAGTAACCCTGAAGGATCATAGAGACATCAATTTACCAAAGATATTAAAAGAGAAGGAGTGCATAGAAACAAGAATAGGAGACTTCGACATAGACTATGTTCTGGATGAGGACACACATGTGAATATCATGCCAGAAAGCACTTGGGAAATTTTGGGAAAGCCTGTTATGATTCCTTCATTAGGAGGGATAGGATTGTTTAAAGGAAATATGATAACCCTATGTGGAAGAATTATTCATGTACCTATGATTGCCCATGGAACATCGACCAAAGAAGAATTTTCAGTCATTAAGTTTGTGGAGAACAGTGCCACGTTTGCACTTTTGTTAGAAAAGGATTGGATTGAGAAAGATCAGATTCGAATAAAAGAAGAAGAAGCAAAGACAAAACAGAAAAAGAAAGAATTAAGGGACTTTATAGCCAAGAAAATAGAGCGACTAATACAAGAACAAGAGGACGAGTCGAAGCAACAAAAGGCAAGAGAGTTGGTTTTTGAAGTTGAAAGAACACAAGAAATCTTAAAGAACCTGTCCATGCAAAAGATAACAACACCTACCCCAGAAGAGGTAAGAGAAGAAATATTACATTCGAAACTTTTGAGAGAACATCAGCAATGCAAAGTTACTATGCTAAGAGGAAATAAGAATGAGATTGGCAAAAGGAACCCATAGACTTAGATCATAGGAAAGAAGGAAAGAAAGCTAAGTAAGAAGAAAGCAAAGTTAGAAAAACTTCATGAAGTTCCAGAGAAGACTTCGCAGAAGGCAGGCTTATAGAACTCGAGCCTCGATGGAATAGCAGAACCACGCAGAATGGCACTTCGCCACGACGAAGCTATATGACCGTTGGAGGCATCTCAACCATTAGAATGACGCTCCATAATGGTTAGAAATGTAGTTATTGCCGAAAATATTTCCATTGGACCATTGAGACCGTGCCACAATGGATGAAATCATATTGATTGAGGCATTCCTGCCCGTTGGAGGAATCCATTACGACATTGCTTAGTTAATCTGTCGAATGCCTCGTCGGGGCCACTTTTGCAAACTGAGATATTCGAGCCCACAGAGAATTGATCGCATACCGTGTTGTACTGTCTAGACCTCGCCATTGACTTGACCACATTGAGTATCTGTTCACCTACCCAATTTATTTGACTACGAGTGTGCATGTCGAGCGACCTTAGCATAGTCAAGAAGTCTGTATAAGAGTTCTTGATCGACCTTATGGCTGAGAAATTTATGTCTGTAGGAGTACAGACATCATCAACGGGCAGATTGCAAGCATCCCCCTCATCTAGACGTCGATCTATTCGAGCAACGAATGAGAAAAGAAGCAAGCACTGCGATGATCTGGTGAATGCAAAGAAAATCCTACAGGTCTTTCCTGACTACATCCCACCTCTGGCTGGCGCAGTTAGTCATGAAAAAATCCCATGTGACTTCGAGTACACACTCATCATGACGTACCTCCCGAAGGGGATATGTGCAGTTGGACCGCAATTGGAATTGATCCCAACCCTCAAGATAAGTGATTTCAACCTCGACGACAGAAAGAATTATGTGATGCTTGCACCGCATCTCTACCTGACGAAGATGTCTGGGAAGAAGATTGAGATAGTTCCCCAGCCATGGATCAAGGAGATTGCAAGATCGATGATCTTGAACGTCATGAAGATACCCCACTTTGGCAGACATCAGGAGGTTAATGCGTGCGTTAAACTCCTCCTGTCATGCTACCATGGTGGGTATCTCTGGTTATATAGGTGTGTGACTGTGGATCCGATGTTGATCCACCTGATCACCAAATTAATCATGCAAGGACCAGACCCTTAGAAATTCTACCTAGGGAATACATCAGATCACTCCTTGGCGCAACACATCAAGGAGGCGTATGGCGATGTGGAGAAAGGGAAGTGAGGCTACAAGGTAGCCTCCATCCAAGACAGCGCAGTGCACCTAGCTTGTCAATGATCGTTGGCAAGCTCGTCAGAAAGAACTGCCCTATGCAAGTCACAGGATTCATAGTCGACCTTGTAGGGAAGTGCATCGAAGGGATGCAGATGAACTAGGCTAGCTACCTCGTCAATGAGTTGGAGAAGGACTGTCACGAAGTGCAGGACCAAGGCTACGAGTTCCACTTTAGTTGGTTGTTGATATTAATAGTATTTGTTTGTTGGGAGATGCTAGAGGGAGCGACATTCCCTGAAGTTGAGCCATCAAAACCATTGGCCGCGAGGTTCACCACCTTCTGGTATATGAGGGACATGGTGCAGCAATGGAAATCAAATGCGGTGTTCCATGCTTACTACCTACATCTCATGCGTGCCATTGAGTCATTCCCCCGAATGACTCTGAATACCTTGCATACTTACAAACCACTAGCAAAGTTCCACGCAGACCACCACTTTATATACATCACTGCTCACAAGGATGAAAGTAAATAAGAGTTGTAGTCGTATTATAAGTTGACCAAGGAAGACCTGGAAGAGATCACTAAAGAATGGCCAGCTCAATTCCTGGTCCCAGTGGAAGATACCGAGCTCTCTAACCCCAACATCATCAGAAGCCCTTTGGTCACCCGGACCAAGTATGACAGACCAATCAGCACAAAGAGAAATAAGAAAAAGGAGGAAGTGCAAGACATAGACAGTGAGGAAAAGGACAACGCATCAGAGGAAACTGCACCTGACTCACCTGGAGGAAGAGGAGGCGATGAAGTAAACCAAGAAGAGGAAGGGGAATAAGACAATAACGAAAAGGGTGAAGTAACACCACTAAAGGATCCTCTAACAAAAGTAGATACATCAAATAAAAGGAAGGTTTCTCTGAACAAACCCTCAGCACGGAAGAAATCTCGAGCCAATAAGCCCCAGTCACAGAATGTGCTCACCATGGATGATATTTATTTCCTCATCGTAGCTGTAGAAGATGCTTCAGAAGACATATTGAAGCGACATGAAACCAAACAAGAAACATTGTATGACAAGATTGAGAAAGAGCTTAAATACATCCAACAACCTATTTAGTCGAGTCACGCAGTGTCCACTGCTCCATATTCATCAGAAGGTGTAGAATTGGGGGATGATCCCACCCAATTGCGAAGGATAGAATATGCGATAGAGGCTCGCCTTCATCGAGTCCAGGAAGAAAAATAACTGGCCACAGAGGCCTTGAAGGAAGCAAAGGAGGAAGCCCTAGAGCAACTTTGGGTTGCGCAGCAAGAAAAACATGATATTAGAGCAAAGTTCGAGGAGGATAGAGAGAAAATCCAGAAAGAGAAAGACCGACTTCTTGTAGAGAAGACTGTGGTTAGAGAGGCATTAACTAGAGAACTTCGCTATGTGTCGGGCTTGGCCCAGATAGAAGAAGATACAACACAGAGCCAAGTGGGGAAGCTCGTTGAATCCATTCAGCAGCTTCAAGCAAGAGTAGCAGAGCTATAAATTCAAGCAGTTCCAAGCACTCCGCAAGAAGTACGAGATCAAAGGGAAGAAACTGTCAGGAGCACAGTATAAAGAATCAGGGCGTTTCCCTCAGAATACAAGCAACTCAGTGACTAAAGTGCACAGACTTATGAGAGACTTGCAAAAGACCCAGAGATGAGGAGATTGGAGGCACAACTCTAGGAAGTGAAGAAACATGCATTGACTATGAAATCACATTTGAATATGATTATTGCGGTGGAAAATATGAAGAGGTCATAGGAGCAATGCACAGTTCAATAACAGGCCACTGCCATCTAGAGCAGAGTGATGGAGGTGACACAAAGACTCAAGCCGGTGCAGGATGAAGCCTGCACACGTTTTAAAGAGATAGAGGTACAAGGATCACAGTTGGAATAGGTGGTCACAACAGTAGAACAACACCTGAAAGGGCCTGTCACCGAGCAAGTACTTCAGGATTTCTCCAAGCAGGAGGCTCTGGCGAAGTAGCGAGTCGAGGCAGCTTGAGCTAAGCTTGAGGCCTTCAAGGCATTGTTGCCCAGATCAGAGTGACTCGAGATGAGTCATAAGTTAGTCTTGGGGGCCTGTTGACCGTTGACCAGGTTTTGAGGAAACACTGGTCATGTTTGACCATTTTTGGGACTTCGACAGGCTGGTCGAAGACGGTGTGCCCAGGCGAAGCGAAGATCGTGAGATCTCGTCCCTTTTGTGGGATTTTTGGGTCTTAGGGTTTATGTAACGGGTATGAGATGTCGACCCATGGGTTCACCCATGTTTAGGCCCCTTTTGTAATGTATAAATAAGTAGCTAAGTGATGCAAGTATTTCTAATCGGCTTTGTGCAAGAGCCTATGAAGGTTGCTGAGTGTGAATAGTTGTGAATGCTTCATGCATACTGTATGTTGAGACTTGCAAAGTTAAGTGCAAGTGATTGTAAGAAGGATTTGTGCCCTGACCTAAATTGGGGAAGGAAGATCTGGCGAGGTGCACACAGATCTTCTGTCCTTTGCGAAGTTGGATTTGTGGCTTGGTACATGTAAGAAGATTTGAAGAAGCTAATAAAGAATAAGAAGAGTTGGTGGACGTATCCCCACACTGGGGTTAACCACGTATATCTTGTGTTATTGTGCTTTGTGCAGTGTTATTCATGGTGTTTATGTATTTATGTGCTTAATATTGATGCCTGGTAGATTGAGTCATTGATTCTTAGTGCTTTATGATGTGTATGAATGCTAGATCTGCTCTGATGCTATGTGTTGAATGCTTAGATGTGTTGAATCTTGGTTACTATTGCACTGATATGCAATGAGGGTTAATTTGTGTTTTGAATAAGAATTAGAACTTGATGCATGTTATTGGCTAAGTGCTCTGCTAAGTATTGTGATCACATATCTGTGTCCCATCTAGGTTGTAGACACTTGAGTCCTGCAACCCCCCTGCCTCTACTTGGGGTGAGACTTCATCTTCTTCGTAGGTGTTGCTGAAAGGCTAGTAGTTAGGGTTTTGTTGGTGTGTTTTTGAAGCATTGAACCCTGGGTCTGCCCTTATGCCAACAAAGAGAGACATAAGGAATCTCAGTAGATCAACATTAATCAATGCTCTATTACATCTCTAGCGGCTCTTAGTCTTGCTCGGCTTAATCTTCAGTTTCATCCAACATGTACTCCCATTCATCTTCCACTTCATCAACCTGCAATGCACATTAAAGTGAAGGTAACTTGAGGTAAAACTAGTACAAATATTTTTAATTTACTAAGAACTTGGAAAACATGATGCATAACCACTATTACCCTATGCATTATCACAACTACTCAGTAAACCCTCCATCTTCACTCCACTTGTCATAATGAACAATATACTATGATGATAAGACCAAGGAATGAAAAGGAAATATGTGGTATACAAATGCAAAAACAACATCTATAGTGTATTTTCTTTGTACATCATAAGTCATTCTTAAGTCATCTCAAAGAGGATGAAATCATTGTTGCTTATCCAAACAAAGAACCACATAGTATATATTGGTCTTAAAATTGATGTAATATACAGAGCATAAAGGCGTCCAAGTTCATACGACCATCACCATAATCATTTTATAAACCATTCTCCACATGCACACCATTCACCATCACTCTGATACCCCATCCACGAATTGTCCTCCATTTTTATGATAATTTTGTTTCTCTGTTTTAAATTCAATCCGTGATAGTTTTCAAAGTGTCATTCCACAAGAACCAACACCTACACAAAAGAAACAATGTCACATAAATCTATAAGTAGAGTATCATAAGTTCTTCACCTTGTTTGCATGAGGACATCCAAATCCTTGGGTTTGGGGGTGTGTTGGGATCCATTTTTGTCATATTTTTCGCCATACAAATTCACTCATCATTACACCTTCTCCCTGCATTTCATCCATAATATATCCCTAATTACACCATAAACCTCCATTATCTCCTATTATTCATTCTATGGTTAATACACAATTTTCCATATTTTTAGTGATTAAAAGGATTATTATACAATCTTTTTGTTGATGATGGATTAATCCTATGTTTCTATGTCCGAAAAATATGTTCTCACACTGGAAGTCATTCGGAGATCATCCAGTACTCCAAGTCATTCGGTATCAGAAGGTTCTACACTCAAATGGTACCTACATAGTCATCTATTACCCACACTCCATGTCATCCAGTACCCACACTCCATGTAATCCAATACTCAACTCGTCCGGTACCAATTCCACGCTCGTCCGGTACTAATGTTGTGCTTGTCCGGTACCAACATCAACAACTATCAGGTACTAGAAATAGTTTGAAAATTTGAAATGCTTCTAGAAGAAAACTGAGGACATCGGTTTTGTCCAGAACAATTTTTACATGCAGACATGTGGGTTAGAATTCACCTATCTCACATGTGTGGACCTCTAGCTCTGGGGGAAACATTATGCAAAAATTAGCAAAAAACTCAAACTGCAAGCTTATGCCTCGATTTTCTTGCATATGGTATCAGATCTAGAATTTCTAAGATATGGGTTTTGTCTAGAATGTGAAACATTGAGTAAAATGAGGAAACTTTTCCAAAATTCAAATTGGTGTAGAATATATGGGTGGATATCTAACTCAAACCTGCCCAAATTGATGAAAAACCCAGATTTTTGGGATTTATCCTAAAATTGTAAAAAATGTTTTCTAAGTTTGGGGATTCGGTTTCATCCATTCCTTCATGGATTTCATGAATAAATAAGCCTCATAGGGTTGTGAGAAGGAGCCATTATCATCATGATATTCATTGTTATTGTATATGAGGTTTGATATTATATGAGAAAGTGTGGAGCTATTGCTTTGTAATCAAGAAGCTGATATTTTTTATAAAATGAAAATTATTGGTTGTTGAAGACATTATGCATCCTTCAGATCTGAACTAGTTTTTCAGGAGCATGCCTACATCAGGTAGGGCCCCTCGATCCGAGTATGTCCATGTTGTTATTTATTCTATTAATTAGTTTATGAATTTGATTGATTTAATTTCCATACACTGTGTGCCTCTATTATGCAATCTGGTTTTATTTTGCAATTGGTTTTAATCAGACAACTTGAATTAATACTCTCCCACTCAAGGCATCATCATACTACATTCAATTTAGGTTGCATTCCTTTTTATATTCTCTCAATCGACATGTTTTATGTAATGCTTTGTCTCTGTATTTAGTGCTCATTTGATCAGTGAACTGCTTCCCTACAACTTACTTTAATTTCATCTCTCTTATCCATTATCACACCTATTTCAATCGCCCATTCATTTCCATTAATCACTCTCTTATTTTCCTCACTTTACTTATCGAAGTGTCTCTTTCAAAACTCATTCCAAATCCTTCATTGCATTTTTTTAACTGTGTCAAAACCTATTCAACAGAGCATTAGTATTCAGTTGAGTATTCAAATAAATTCTTTAAAATAAAAACACACAAAAACATAGAATTAATTCTTCGTGTATTATTTACGAGGAAAGAAAAATACAATGTGCACATTCTTCGTTCATTTTCTGCATTCATAATTGATACATTGTCACATAACATTTCATTGTACAAATGACTCATCCATTTCCTTTCACTACTCTTTCACTCCTCATGTGGTTGAATACTCCTAAGCCTTACAATCCAACCGACTATCAACACAAGATTCCATTTCACTTTCTTTATTTACATTCAATCTTTTGAATCACT
Organism: Picea engelmannii; assembly: GCA_009831015.1. Lineage (NCBI taxonomy): Eukaryota > Viridiplantae > Streptophyta > Pinopsida > Pinales > Pinaceae > Picea > Picea engelmannii. The sequence goes on from ML796105.1 coordinate 284,232, forward strand.
CATGCTCTATGCATACATCATTCCTTTTAAACATTCTTTGTTAAGTTTCATATTGAATATATGACTTCCAAAGAATGCTCATTTTTAAATTGTTTTACATTCAATCCTCTTTAATAAAGAATTGACACTTGCATTTCATTGCATAAGCATTTCATTTGTTTTCTATATTTATGTATTTTAGCTCACACTTCGCCAAACTTCTTCATTATGTTTGATGTACTTAGTTGAGGAGAGATCTCGAGTTTAGGATGTTTGATGTACATTCTTCCTTCATTTTCTGCCTTCATAATTGATACATTGTCACATAACATTTCATTGTACAAATGACTCATCCATTTCCTTTCACTACTCTTTCACTCCTCATGTGGTTGAATACTCCTAAGTCTTACAATCCAACCGACTATCAACACAAGATTCCATTTCACTTTATTTATTTACATTCAATCTTTTGAATCACTTGTGCTCTATGCATACATCATTCCTTTTAAACATTCTTTGTTAAGTTTTATATTGAATATATGACTTCCAAAGACTGTTCATTTTTAAATTGTTTTACATTCAATCCTCTTTAATAAAGAATTGACACTTGCATTTCATTTGTTTTCTATATTTATGTATTTTAGCTCACTCTTCGCCAAACTTCTTCATTATGTTTGATGTACTTAGTTGAGGAGAGATCTCGAGTTTAGGATGTTTGATTTTACATTTTCTTGATATTTGTAAAGTTTAAGTTTGGATTTCTTATAGATTTATTTTCGTTCTTGATCAATTTTTTTTATGGACTGTTCTATGCTAGTCTGCACTTATTTCTGCACCAATTTCCTCTCTTGTTTTTGTTATCATTTTATAGGATATAATTTAATCTTTTCATTTTAGGATAGATCTTTGCAATAAATTATTGATCACATAGTTTTGTTTTAGTATTTCATTTTGTTTGGCTTCTTATTGAAAACTTGTAATTTCAATCACCAACGGATAGGTTAGAGGTATAAATCGTGAGATATGGCCTTCCCGCGTTGGAATTCTTCCCAAGGTGTTAGTTTATTTCCTGTCATTTGAATTCATTTACGTTTGCTTGCTTCTTTTATTTCATTTAAGTATGGATCCACTATAGGAAATAATCATTGAAGGACAAAAAACTTAAGTAATCTACTTACGATTAATCACACAAACATCACCCCGAGTGCATGAAAGACTGTGATCTAAAACTTTATAGCACTAAGTTATTCCTACGTCCCAGTGATGAATCCTTAGTATTAATTTCCAGTAGTGTGGGTTTGAAGATTGATTTGGCATCTTTAGATTAGGCTAGACTAGGCTCTGATTCTGTGTTTCCTGCGCCTTCACCTTGAATATTACGAGCCCCGATTGATAATTAAATGTGGGAATTAATAGTGCATATATTTATCCCAACACACATGCACGTGCACAATACAGACATACAATATATGTGTATGTAATGATAAGATATAAAATAAATTATACATAGATGTAGCCATAAATATTTATGTAGAAATTTCAATACAAATTAAGTATTCCTACGATTCTCCTGATCTAACAATTATACGCCACTATTAAATACATAATCGCTTCTACTATTATTCTTGTAGAAAAATTAAACCACGATCACAAAGTGAAATATCAATAACACATAACACAGAAGTTTTATCGGGAAAGCGTAAAGCTAAAAACCCCACTATCATATATTATATATATCATGAATCATGAAACAATCTCATACAAAACTCTAATCCAAGAGATCTCGGTACAATACAATCGTTCCACACTGTCATACACAAATCAACAAATACATGTGCCAATTCTCCGTGTCCAGACAACCCACCTCCTCTGCACAATCTCTGCAATTAGAATTCTCACAATGAATCGAATTGCCTAGTTTTCAAATGCTCATTAGCATATCCACTGCATGTGTGATCAAAATCACAACTGATAGCCAAACTGTCCCTTTCACCTGTTATCTCAACTGGGATTTCAATGGATCTGACATGCATGTAGTTAACCGTGGAAAATCTTTAGTTGCATGTGAGTTCACTGATTGTGAATTAATGAATAATTAATTCACTGAACTCTCACTAGTGCAAGTTTAGTTACAACTAGTACAACTGATCTTAACTCACTTAACTACACTTATAGTTATGTTGCAACTCCAAATCACTCAGTTATAAATGAGATAATAGATTAATATTTATTGTCCAATTTATTTAAGGGAAAAGTAAATTAGACACATGTTTCTTGTTGACTTTTCAACACTCCCTCTCAAAAAGAAAGGGATTATCCTTCACCCCAATCCTGTCTCTATGGTATTCGAATTTTCTCCTGGTGAGCACCTTCGTCAGAATGTCTGCATCCTGATCTTCCATAGGAATGTATTGAAGCAACATGATCTTCCGATGCACACAATATCTGAGATGATGATACTGGATATCTATATGCTTAGATCTGTCATGAAACACAAGATTAATCGAGAGTTTAATGCAACTCTGATTATCACAATAAATCACTGTCGGATCTAAATGAGAACCAAACAAACCAACCAAGATATTTCTCATCCAGATAGCCTCACATGCAGCTTGACTCATTGCCATGTATTCCGCTTTCGCTTAACTAAGTGCCACAGATCTTTGTTTCCTGTTGTACCAAGAAACAACTATAGATCTGATACTAAAGATCCCCCCTGATGTGCTCTTTCTGTCCGTTGGGGTGCCCGCCCAATCTGCATCTGTGAAGCCATGAAAATTCACCTCATCCATTTGTCTGTACCATAATCCATACTCATATGTGCCCTTCAGATATCTCAGGACACGCTTACCCACCTTCCAAAAGAGTTTGGTAGGCTTAACCATCGCTTGACTTAGTTGGTTAACCGCATAGCAAATGACTGGTCTCGTGTTCACTAAATACATTAGAGAACCCACTAAATTTCGATAGACAGTATCATTTACTACCTCTCCAGAAGTAGCATCCTCTTTCCTCCAGTTTCCTAGAAGAGGTGTATCCATGGGTTTGCAGCCCTCCATGTGAAACTTACCCAATATCTCCCTTGCATAATTTCCTTGAGACACAAAAATTTCACCATCTCGCTGCCATATTTCCAATCCAAGGAAATAATGAAGAAGGCCCAAATCCTTCATCTTGAACTTCTTTGCAAGGTCATCCTTGCATGAGTGTATCAACTACTCATCACCAGTCAGTATTAAATAATCAACATAAAGAACAATGATTAAAATCTTACCCTCCACCAAAATTTGGTATAGGTTTGCATCTGCTTCACTTTTGGTGAAGCCCAATCCGGTGAAATAGTTGTTTATCCGAGTGTACCAAGCACATGGTGCTTGCTTCAGCCCATACCATGCTCTCTTGAGTCTGCACACATGCGAAACTCTATCAAAGGTCTCAAAACCTTCTGGATTTTCAATGTGCACTTTTTCCTCAATGATCCCATTGAGGAACGCAGTTTTTACATCCATCTGATGAATGCGCCAGCCCATCTGCGCTAAGAATGAAAGGATGGATCTTATGGAACAGTACCTTGCGACAGGTGAAAAGGTCTCATCATAATCTATCCCCTCGATTTGTGAGAAGCCCCGGGCCACAAAACTGGCCTTGTATTTCTCAACACTCCCATCAACAACTTGCTTTACCTTGTAGATCCATCTTGAACCTACCACTAATTTTTCGACCGGTCTTGGGACAATTTCCCATGCACTGTTTTTGACAATGGAGTCATACTCCTCTACCATAGCATCAACCCAAGTGGGGTCTTGCACTGCTTCCTGAAAGGAATATGGTTCAGTCACAATACGTTTGCTCATGAGATCCATGTATCCAACAAATCAATCAGGAGACTATCTCTGTCTGTGCTGTGAAGTAGGGGCTCCTACATTCTGTGTAGCATCTAGTATCAATCTGTCAGCTTTTGTGGTGTGCTTTCTGCCATTTCTAATGGATGGCTCTGCTTGAGTGGTTTCCTCCACTTCATGAACCTCCTCATGTGGTTGATCCACATCTTCAGACTCATCCTTTGGAACCAACAGTTCCTCTTCTGCATGCAAGTCTAGCTCCCTCTTAAGCGACAACTGCATGGCTTTCCCCTCATCGAATTTTATATCTCGTTGCATAAAAGTCATATTACTGTTCAGAAAATACACAGAATAATTATGGGGTGTTTATGTGTACCCCACAAATATCCCAACTTCAGCAATTGGTTCCAGCTTCTTCCTGGAATCCTTGGTCACATGCACATAAACAGATGAGCCAAAAATTTTAAAATGAGAAACATCAGGTTTCTTACTAGTAAAAGCTTCTTTAGGTGTACTCATGCCAAGTACTCTATGAGGACAACGGTTCTGCACATAAACCGCAGTATTGCATGCTTCTACCCACAAATGCATTAGTAGGCCTTGATCATGCAACATCGCTCGTGTTGCACCCACGATCATTATGTTCTTTCTCTTCGCGACCCCATTTTGTTGTGGGTTATGAGGCGCTATGAGTTCTCTTCGAATTCCTTCTTTGTTGCAGAAGTCTTTGAATTCGTTAGAGATGTATTCTCCACCATTGTCGATCCTTAATGCCTTCACTTTCTTCCCCGACTCTTTCTCCACCAATGCTTTAAATTCACAGAACTTTGAGAATGTTTGATCCTTCTTCTGCATGAAGAATATCCAACATTTACGAGAAAATTCATCAACAAAAATAACATAATACCTATGTTTTTTTGTTGAAGCAACCGAGAATGGTCCACGCACGTCTGTGTAAATTCTCTCCAGGATCATCGAAGCACGATTCTCCTTTTCATGAAAGTTGGACTTTACATACTTCCCCAGGGTGCACCCCTTGCACTGATCTAACTGAGCAAGTGTTCCCCTTGGAAGTCCAGTAGATATTTGCTTCATGATATTCAAGGCTCCATGATGAAGATGACCCAATCACCTGTGCCATAATTCACCCTCATCCCGTCTCACCACTTTTTCTGCCTTGCCTATCATGGCACTACAGCCATCTACCTCCAACATGTAGATATTCTTAACTCAAATCCCTATCTTCTTGACTTGACCCGTTTCTTTATGTCACAGGTAGGATTTTCCACTGCTAAAAAAAACATCATAGCCTCTGTCCTCCAACATTGCGACTGAGACTAGGTTTTTCTTTAGACCTAGAACATGCATAACAATTTTCAATTGAAATGGTTTACCTGACTCCCTCTGAAAGGTAATGGTACAAATAGCAGTCACACTGTATCATCCATCGTCGCCCATCTCTATATGCATTCTGAGATCTTTCTCCTCCAAGTCAATGAAAGACTCTTTATCTCTCGTCATGTGGAAGGAAGCGCCACTATCCAAATACCACACCGATCCCGATGCACTTGAAGCCATGCATGCGATCAAATCAAAGTCAACTTCAAATTGTGAGACAAGAGCCTCACCAGTTGCAGCTCCAACAACCATCTTGTTCTTCCTCTTCTGCGAACAGTTAGTAGTGAGATGCCCATGTTTGCGATAGTGAAAACACTTCACTTTGGACAAATCCAGCTTCTTGACTTTAGACTCAGATTTTGAATGGAATTTATTCCCTTTACCTTTCCTTGCCTTGGTAGTCAAAGCACAATCCTCTTCATCATCATGCTTTGATGAAGATCCATCTCTGGTGTTCCTCCTGAAATCCTCTTGCACTAGATCCGACCATAGTCGTTCCCAATCTGGAAATTTTTCCCTTCCATTGATAGATTCTTGATAACTGTGCCAACTCTTGGGAAGTCCTAGGAGTGCCAAGCTCACCAAATCATTAGCAGTGACTGTTATTCCCACACTTCCAAGCTCATCCCGGCATTGGACAAACTTCGTGAGATATTTTGGAATGGTTTCACCCTTCTCCATCTTGATCTTCCTAAGTTTATCTTTGACTGCCAATTTCCTATGGTCACTACTGTTTTGGAACAGATCCGTCAAAACCTTCCACATTGCATGTGGTGTGGTTTTCCCATGGAGACTTGAGACATTGTGGTCTCGTACTCCCTCCAACAGAATCCTCCTCGCCTTTGCCACTTTATTTTTCCATGCATCAAGATTTGCAATGTTTGTCGCATCCGGCTTAGGAACATCTTTATCAATGTAATCCTTCAAGCCATTGTCTTCGAGTACTACTTCCATCCTGTCCTTCCAAGCAATGTAGTTCGATCTCCCTCGAGTGCATACTCCAACCTCAAGCCATTGAAAGACATTTCGATCTTGAATCAACTGTCGCACCAAGAAAATCCTGCAAATTCAAATGTTATCCAACCACAAAACTCAACTTTTGCAATCCCTCTTTCCCTGGGAGGTTCACACCCCACCTGTGAGTAGCCTGAGGGAAGTCTGCACCCTATCTATGTATATTCTGTGAACTTGAATGGGAGGTTCACACTGTAATGAACTGTAGGGTGAGGGAGGTTTGCACCTGTTCTTTAATCAGACTCCTATGAGGGAGGTTCGCACAGTACTAAAGTCCGCACCCTGCTAGAGACGAAACCTGCGAAAATAAAACAATTTTCGCACCTCACTTCCATAGCTCCATGGCTCTGATACCATGTAGAAATTTCAATACAAATTAAGTATTCCTATAATTCTCCTGATCTAACAATTATACGCCACTGGTAAATATAGAATCACTTCTACTATTATTCTTGCGGAAAAATTAAACCACGATCACAAAGTGAAATATCAATAACACATAACACAGAAGTTTTACCAGGAAAGCGTAAAGCTAAAAACCCCACTATCATATATTATGTATATCATGAATCATGAAACAATATAATACAAAACTCTAATAAAAGAGATCTCAGTACAATACAATCGTCTCACATTGTCATACACAAATCAACAAATAGATGTACCAATTCTCTGTGTCCAGACAACCTGCCTCCTCTACACAATATCTACAATTAGAATTCTCACAATGAATCAAATTGCCTAGTTTTCACATGCTCATTAGCATATCCACTACATGTGTGAACAAAATCACAACTAATAGCCAAACTGTCCTTTTCACTTGTTATCTCAACTGGGTCTCCGATGGATCTGACATGAATGTAGTTAACTGTGGCGAATCTTCCGTTGCATGTGAGTTCACTGATTGTGAATTAATGAATAATTAATTCACTGAACTCTCACTAGTGCAAGTTTAGTTACAACTAGTACAACTGATATTAACGCACTTAACTACACTTATAGTTCTGTTACAACTCCAAATCACTCAGTTATAAATGAGATAATAGATTAATATTTATTGTCCAATTTATTTAAGGGAAAAGTAAATTAGACACATGTTTCTTGTTGACTTTTCAACAATTTATGTGTAAGTTCACTTATATACATACATGTTCGTGCACACGAAATCAACAATGATGATTGGAAATGATATGAACCCTAGACATCATGGATATGCCTATAGGACCTAAGACAAATTTTAACATAGATATGAAGGTTTTATCTCCCTCCCACCCTCTTAAAGGAAAATTTTGATTATGTGATTTATGTAATTCCCTTGTTCAAAATATGTATAATGTGATTGAATAGATAGACAAGAGAAAATTGTTAATTATTTGAAATTGTTGTAAGGTAAATGCACAATTATTTCGATTTATTTATTTAGGTGAGGTTACCATACAATATTTTAATATTCCTTTTCCTTTTAATACACACATTCAATACCATATGAGATAGTCACAAGTATTTTATTTTTATTGACTCTAGTATTTAAATGTGGTGCATGTGCATAGATGTAGAGAAAAAAATGGTTTAAGATGTAATTCAACTAGCATTCCAATGCTTTACAATTGTGATCCAGATTGGATCATTATATTATTTGTCATCTATCTCAATACTTTATGGGTGGAAAATTGGAAGAATCAACTTGCAGGGCCATTTTGGTAGCTGGTCCAAATTTGGAAATTTGGGTCCAAAATATTGTCTAAAATCTTCTTGAGCCATTTTGGGGCATCAAACAACACTTTTATGGTCCAAACCTTAATATAGAGAAATATTCCATATTCTACACATAGAGACCTTTCCTATGGTGCAAGAATCCCCTAAATTGATGTTTGTATGTGAACGTTATCCCTCCCGAAAGTTGACCCATCGTATTGATCACCATGGTATGAGTGGATGCCACGTCAACCCCCATTAATTAAACGTGTGGGTCTATCCATGTAGTGGATTCTCTAGAACACTCTATAAGGTCAAAATATGATCACTAATGTAGGGTTGAGGAAGTCAATACCCTAACCCTAGATGGTCATCGGACTATGTTAAATATTGGGTTGCTAGGAGGAGAATGGGTTCCATTCTATGTTATTGTATTTTGTTCCATAGCAAAGCAGAACAATTGCGAGTGATAAATTAGAGAGATTAACATAGGGGGTTAATTTGTTTTAGCATCCTAATAGGTCGTAGGTCTCAGGTAACTCCATAGAGAGTGCCTTCTCCTATGTATTTGCATTATTTCCATACCAGAGAAAAGAGAACAAAGCAACCTCAGCTTCTAGTTGGGTTTTCTCCCATAATGGTTTCCTAGAGAAAATATTTTTGTTAATTTGTGGATGGTGTGTGATTGTATTTTAGTGTTCTCTATTTTCTACATTTTATCTATTTCATGCATAAGCAGAAAATCAGTAACTAAATATTCTAGAATCTAAAGAAATTTAACCTTCCTAGTGTAGATTTCAGTTTTGTTTATCAGATCTGTTGTGATGCACTGTTTAGTGGAATATCCATAGCAGTTTACAAATCATGTTGGTAATAGAGCAAGTTTTATTTGGGGTATTTCTGGGAATTTGCATGATCCAAGAATCTACTTAAAGAGAATTTTTAGAAACCCCAGTCATGGAAAACGATTTTGTTAATAACAACCCTCAAGATCTAGTAGAAGAGATATTTGAGAGGTTGGAAGCACGATTTTCTAAAATCATCCATAATATGAACCCCCTCAAGGTGGCTCTAGCAAGTAATATTAGACCATTCATAGATGATGGGGGTTCTAAATCAGAGAGCAAATCGGAGAGGAAATTGGGAGATCAAGAAGACCCAGGAAAGGAGTCACGAAAATAACTTGAGAAACATAAGTGAAGTTAGAGTGTCCTTAACCCTTCATGGTCACTATTCAATATGGAAGTGAAAGTGGACATAAGACATACCAATGTGAGATCGATGCATTAAAATTGAATCATTGGTTGCAACAACTAGAAGTTTATTTTACCATTCATCGTATAGATGAAGAAAAAAATATTTTATTTACTAGATTGAATTTAGAGGGCCATGCTTTAACCTAGTGGGAAATCCATATAGAAACACTTAGGTTGGAGGGTGATCCACCAATAACTAGGTGGGAGGACTTAAAAACCTTCATCAAGACCTAATTCTACCTTATTAGGTATGTATAGGACCAATGGATCCGGTGACATGACTTCAAGAAGAGGTAAGGACAGAGTGTACAGGAGTACACCACTAAGTTTAGAAAGATGGCCATCATGTTGGGTATATTTCCTAGGAACCCAGATGTACTCCTCAAGTATCTAGGGAGTTTAAAAAATCATCCATGAAATTAGGTGATGCTATTCAAGCCAAGTATAGTTGATGAGGCATGTGTACAAGAAAAATACCTGGAAAACATAGGGAAAAAGAGGGGATCAAGAAAGTGGTTCTAACCAAAAAGAGCACTAGGAATATTCCAAGGCGGGGAAGAAGAAGTGGGAAGGGGGAAAGGATAAGAAGATGACATCCACTACACATTGGTGCAAGGATCCTAGAAACTGTTGCAACCATTTCAATATTGACAGTCACACCGAGGAAAGTGTTTAAAACTACATCTAAAGTTGAACCCAAAGAACCATAGGAAGGACATAAAGAAAAAGAATATTCTATCTACATATTTAAGAAAACAAGTAGAAAGTATCTCTAATGTGGATGAAAATATTGTATGCACATCTGTGAAGAAGGAGGTGAATATGAGTATCCTTCATCACTGGGAAGATAATTATATGACCAAGCTCTTCCACATCGATATACGGGTCAAGAAGACCAAGATAGATGCTTTGTTTGACTCTGGTTCACAGGCTAATCTCATAGCAGTGGATCTAGTCATCGAGATTGGATTGCAGGTTCAAGATCATCCTAGCCTCTGTCCATTGGGTTGGTTTAGATGGGTCTCAATTTTCCTAACAACAACAAGGGGTACTCCCCGGTGCATGGTCCCAACTAGACTATGCATTGTTTGGATTAGGAGTTCCACCCGGAATTTTGTCAGGCTACTATTGATATCGTTTTTTGGGGTTTTGGCTAGTTATGGACTGATTTATCAATGAGGATGGATGATTAGTGAATATGAAATACAAATATGTAGATGAAGACTATGTATGAAAATAAAATTAATCTATCACTAATCTACTCTAATATATCCTAGCCAGGAGCACACTAAAGTAACCAGTGAGTTGAAAAATGAAACTGAATCTTGCATAAACTCCTACACAGATAGTTGGAATAAAAGAGAAGAATTAGAAACAAGAGTGTACAAATGCATATAACCATATTAGTCAAAATTACACCATGCACACATTAACCACTCGGAAATATCAAGGCATCAACATATTCAAAGAAACACTTAAAACTATAGAATAAAACAAATTGCATAACAGTTAATCTATAAACAAACAACATTCTTATAGTCTGTATGAACAACATTCATCTTTAGTTGAAACAATTCACCGCTTATATTGTTTCACACCAAATAATTCCTTCTCAAAAAAATGTTGGCGCTAAGGAATTCTCTCCTTATTAGCAGTTTCAACAATAATACATGAAAATTCCAAAGAAAAACTCTCCAATTTTAGTTGACATTGTGTTCCCAAAATAGTTCAGAAATAGATGATGTTTGAAGAGTCAAAATCCCCTTCACACTAAGCCTCTTCTCTCTCTTATACACTTATTAGTAACTATTGGATGAATCTTTGCCTTGTTTTTGAAGAGGTGGTTACACAAATGGTTCAACTTCCTACTTCCTAGTGACAAGTGTACAATAATGACAAAATTGGGGGTGGTTGAAAAAAGACAAAACACAAAACATGTGTTGACATTATCAAGCCAATGTTTTGTCTTCATTCATGGGTTTTTGTCCTTGATGTATGTCGTCCATATTTCTAGTTGATCGTACAAGGATCTGATCCTTCTGTAAGTCATCTATTCCAGGGTTGCGTTGTTCATGGCCATGTTGTCTCCAAGGGTGCTCATGTATTTTTCTAGTGTCATCAAGAAAGCATGTATCATGGTGTAGAGTTTTACTGATTGCAACAAATGTTGATCTATGAGGTATGTGGAGATGGTAGTGGTTGCCTCTACCACTTCCTTCCTTTGATTTTTGTTTTCATGCACCTTGTCTACTAGCTCTTCTGTCACGAGATCCTTCCTGAGTTCATATAGCCTTGGTAATTTGTTGCTCTTGATCAATTCCTGCGCAGCTTTGTGTATCCTTGAGAATATTGCAAGTGATTTAGTAACCTCTCTATCGGATTTATGCCCCACCTATTGACAATGGTCAAGTTCATACAAGTTTTTTTTTCTACTTTTGATGGTTTGCATAATTCTGGAGGTGCGTCGATATTTTCAACAATCCATCTGTTGATGTTGTTGATGCCTTCTTGGATAGTTTTGTATTGTGTCATATTTTTTTGTATCTAATTATCCTTCTCTATGGTCAGAGCAGTTTATTCTTGAAAGAGGTGCAAGTGAGCATACATGTCAATATGGATTCTTCTAATTCTCTCCTGACCTTCTCAGCACTAACTTTAAAGCTTTGAAGGTTTCTTTCATCGAATCTAACTTGTTGGATTCTTTCCTCCAGTTATTTGATTCCCGCCTCATTTTCCTCATTTTATTAGATGTTATCTATATTAGCATTCATGAATGCAGAGCCAACAATAGTCATTGTTATGTGGTTTTCCCTCACATCTCCTATCATAGGGACATGTGTGACAAATGATATGGGCATCCCTTCCGTTGCTGACACTTTATTCACCTATTCCTTTACAATTCTAGATGTCATGTTGTCATAGGTGAATCTCCTTAAGTCAAACACTTCAATTGGTTGGAATGGTTCCTAGAGTCTGAGTCCTAGGATGTTGCCCGATATGTCAATTACTATATCTACAACAGACATTTATGGGATATCCATTTCCATTGGGTGGGTGTCACCCCATCTATCTTCTACCTCTTTCTGTTGTCTCTCAGCCTCAACGACTTTGTCAGCTGCCTCTTTAGCTACCTTTTCTTCTTGTTCTGCTGCAACTTTTGATGTTGCTTCCCTTGATACTTTCCCTTTTTGTTTGACCTCTCACTCTACTGCAACTTTTTCCTCTATCTCAACTTTATCCTTGGACTTGTTTGCATCAATATTTAACTTCTTATTTCCTGCATCATTTTTATTTTCAATACTTTCTCCTTATCCATTCTCTTCTTCTGAAACTGAGTGTATCAAGGTGGAAGTACGGGGTGATTGTTCAACTTCCTCTTCCTCTACTTTCTTCTTGGCTTCCTCCCTATCCTTTTCTTCATATGTGATCCTTCCTCTTGTCTGGTCGCACCTGTTGAAGATGAACTCATCATAAGTATGGGAGTTTTGGTGCACTTATTCCTCCTCTCAGATATTTGTGGTATACTCCCAGGGTAGACCAATCTTATTGAAGTGCTCTCACACGATGTTCTTGTGGTCATGTATTATGTATCGCTCTTCTCCGAAGTGATATGACAACATGGTATTTTACCTCTTCTTGGGATTTCTTAGTATTCTTGAAGAAGTAATTTCCAACACACAGTGGTAGCGGGGGACATATTTCTTTCTTTAGTCGATATAACATTCCCCCAAATCCATGTATGATGGTTTGGTATGCCACTTCTTGGAGTACGAGCTTGTTGGTCACAAACTGAGGAATCAAATAGGGTGGTTTCATTGTGCCATATACCCTTATATACATGTTGTGTTCCATGAGATACTAGTCCCCAATTCTCCTTATGACCGCTATGGATTTATTAGTCATGCACGGGGGAGTGGTGTAGAAAATGAACTTGTATAATGGGGCTAGAAAGTGATCGCATATATTTTGGTATTTTGTGTGGTACTTGTGCTCCCAAAGAACCTTACAGTATATATGAATTGCTAGGTCAGAAGCCTTCCAAATCCAACCCATCCTAGGGTATTTATGGGTTGTGCACATGATGTCCAGAAGATATGAAGACATATGGAAGCTTGGAAACATTCTAGGTGGGCTCCCTTTATCGCAAAGATGGCCACTATGAGATTCTCAGACATGATTTATTCCCAATTGAAAGGTGTCCCTTCATCTGCGCACTAGTATATTAGGAAAATGTAATATAGGGATAATTGTGATGCATCAGGTTCCCCATATAATCTATACAACATGACTAGCAAGTATTGATAGGGTCTTCTTAGGGAACTTGTGGGATATCCAGTTTTAGGGTTGTACTTGAATTGATTTTCTACTCAATACCTCTTGGGGAGCATGCCTTTTGGCATGTACTTAAACTCACTAAGGAGCTTGTTATAAAACCTCTTGATTCCCTTCTCAATATGATAGCACTTGGACAGATACTCGGGTCTAAATGAAGCTATGGGTTCTTTCCTTACATTGCAGACATATCTACCATTTACATTGATTTTATTTAGAATCCATGTGATGGAATCTATGCAGGGGAACATTCTTGGGTTTGTTGCTACTCTGAAGATGCCCGACTTCCTGATATTCTTAAATACTTGGATTTCATTTGGCTCTTCGGCTTTGGCAAAGAATTTAGATTTTCTGAACATATGGTATACTTCTCCCCATTTCAATGTTTATTCGTCTTTCTTTGGGAGTCTTAATGTATTGTCATATGTGGCTCTGATAATTTATGGATCACCTTCTATTTTTTGGCCAATACTGAAGGCCTCAAATTCGAATACCTTGCTTTTTGTTTTCTTTCCGGGTGACATTCTTGAACCTCTAAGAAAAGGTGATTTAAGTGCATATATCGAAATATAAACCAAAACTAAATGAATATTACGAATTTAAACTACCATAGAACTCATTGGGGTTGCTACTGCATAGAGATTCATCATCTAAGGATGTTAAAGTGACAACATGCATGCTTGATCAACTTGGTGGGAAATTGAGGAAGAACGGGTGAAAAGTATGCTTAAAAGGAAAAATATGAGGTTTAAAGACTTAATCCTCCAATGAAAATCAGAGGAGTTCGTACTAAGGCCTATGAGGAACATTAAAATTTTTATTGTTTTAGTTCTGATTAGTGTATTTGAGGACAAATCCTCTGATTTTCATCAGAGGAGTTAGTTCTAACTGCTTCGATAACACATCAGAGTATTTGGTCTTGAGATTTTGAAGAATAACGAGAATCGACATAATTACTTATAACTTCTATGATCATATCAGAGGAGTTAACGGGAACTCCTCTGATATGATCAGAGGAGTTAATATTAAGTTTCTCGAGTAAGGGATGAATGGGTGGAGAGGTTGCTTAGAACTCATATGATATTATCGGAGGAGTTAACAAGAACTCCTCCAATACGATCAAAGGATTTACCAAAAAAGAATTCGATGAAAACCTATGGAAATGAAAAGGGTATGGTATGGACTTAGGGGTCCGACTAAGATTGGAAAAAAACCTTTGCGCCTTGTTCTTGGTACAAATTCCATGGTTGGGGCTTCATCGAATTTATCTAAAGGGGAACTTAAATATTTGAATTTTGTGTAGGGAAAGTAATCCACGAAAATCTTATCAGGGTACAAGAAATAAGGTTGAAAGTGTTTGGTGAAAACTATTTGTAGAATGGGATTGGGGTAGAGTAGTGGAAGAAGCAAAGGGGCAGCGTGAAGATGCAAAGAAAAATGGTGTGTGAAAATAACCAAGGAGGAAACCCTAACCATAGCAAGAAAATGAAGAATGCCCATACATACATGGCAGTCCAATGTCACATGGAGGATATAAGTAGGTTGTGAGTCCAAAAATAATGTCTCGACACATTCCTACTCTAAATACATCTCTCCTCACTTTGATTCCTTAGCGATATAATGAAGATTTGTAGCTACTTGGTAAATATAGGAATCAACGGTTTTAGCATTAAATGTTGAGTTGGTAGAGTAGTTATGGTCGGAGGACTTGAGAGGAAGTTTTATGATGAAAATCAAAGAAATTAGTAGGAATTCCTTCGATGTTCATCAAATAACTTTCCCCAAAGTCCTCTAAGTGCATCGACAAACTTGGAAGAAACTCATCCAACAAGGATCGAAGGAGTTGGAACAAACTCCTCCAATTCCATCATAGGAGTTAATGTTAACCTGAACGATAAGAGGTTCAGTGAAGATGAAGAGGGGAACTCCTCTGATGCACATCATAGGAGTTAGAGGGAACTCCTACAATGTACATCAGAAGAGTTGAAACTAGCTTGGTCGATTTTTCCATACTTGTTCAAAAATAGTTTTTTTCAAGTTCTGCCTTTTGCCAGTTTCTTCTTAAGGTAATTGGGACTTCCCAAGAAAGGATTGAGGTAAATAAAGAATTCGATGGAGGGATCTCTAAAATCATAAAAAATAAGTGGCTCCATTTTATCGAAATGGAAATTGCAAGAGAAAAGAAGGAAAATGGAGGGTTGGAGTGCCTATCACAACAAATGGTGACACACTAGGAAAAGCCTTGAGTCTCTGTAATATGATGTCTACACATATTTTGGGAAGGGAAGAGTCATCACAAAAAATATCAAGAGAGAAACAATAGGTCCCATAGCTTGGATTCTAAGAGAACTTGGGTGATACAAAGAAGGATGATCCCTTTCCTTTGATCATATTTCTTTCAAATCATTTCTTATTCATATGATAAATGACTAAAGGAAAAGGTGCAAGGAGTATAACAAAAACATAACATCAAGAATGTTGAGAATACAAGTTATTGTGTATTTATTTGGTGTTTCTTTGCTTCGAGCAATCATCCATATCCTCGACTGAGTCACCTCGATGTCACAAGCCTTGCTCCATTACCAGCGAGTGTCCATAGCCCCGACAGAGTGACCCTATTGTCACAAGCCTTGCTCCACTACAAGTGAGAATCCATAGCCCTGATGGAGATACTTTCATGTCCCATGTGATCTAGAAATTCTTTTGCCAAGCCTTTACCTTTATAAATTTTGATTCTCTTTTGTTTAGAGAGAGGTGGATGGGGGGATTCCAGTTATCCTTTAAGGAACTAGGGATGACACCTATGATAGTGATATTTGTTAACTTGATTATAGATGACTAAACTTCTTGATTTTCAATTTATGGAATACTACAAACATCTCCTCCAAATCATTTTTTTTTAGTTCACATAATGTAACAATTTGTTCTTAAGTAAAGACTATTGGTTATTTGTTTCGTTGCTATGTTATTGTGTATTGATGAGCTAGCCCCCCCCCACTAGATCTGAATTGAGACAGTATATAACGAGGCTTACATGTTTGGGTGATGTGTATTGGACACCATGTCACAAAAATTTCAGTTTATCGACACCAGGAGTGTAATGATTTAAGGATATGACCAGGAATAAGGTACTGAAAACTCAAAATCAGGGTAACAAATTTCAAGAAGGATCTGAAAAACCAAACACACTTGGAAGCAAACAGAACAAACTGAAGAAAAATAAAAATAAAATGGGAAAAATTCAAAATTTTATTTATGTATAAGGGGTCAACAACCTTGAAGGCTAGGTGATATAGTGCTTGATAATTTGGCCATTAACGGGGAAAGAATCAACATCCCATTGAATTTTTTGCAACTGGAAGGTGCCTTGGCCAATATTTTCTTTGATAACGTAAGGAACAAGCCAAAGTTGTTGGAAATTTGAATGTTTCCCTTTATCTTCGTGTGGCTTGTCCCATTTTAGGACTAAGTCCCCAACTTGGAATTCTTTCTCACCAAAATATTTCTTATCAAACCAACGTTTTACTGTTTGTTGGTGAGTTTCAAACTTTCTTTTGGATTTAGTGTGAGTCTCTTCTAAACTTAGCAACGTATCGATGCATTGTTGAATGACGAGGCACTCTCTTCCTCGGGGCTGTTGAGTGAGTTGTTGGGAAGGAAGGTAGATATTTGAGGGTAAAATGACTTATTTCCTATAAACAAGGAAATATGGAGAATTCCCTATGGTGGCCTTAAGAGTGACATGACCATCCCAGAGGGAATTCGATAAATTGTTGTGTCAATTTCTTTGGTGATCAACCATAATTCATTCAAGGATACATATTATGTTCTTTTTTATGGATTCTGCTAAGCCATTTCCCTGAGGGTAATGGTAGGAAAAATACTTCAAAATAATCCCTTTCTCTAATGCAAACTTAGATAATTTTAAAGATGAAAAATAAGTTGCATTATCAAACACTAGAGAGTTAGTAACTCTAAACCTTGTAATGATGTTTTGTTCAAGAAAACTAATCACTACCTCTTCATTTACTTTGACCAGTGGTACTACTTCAATCCATCGTGTAAAATAATTGGTAGCGGTCAGAATGTACTTGTGTTGTTTGGAGGAATGAGGGTTAATCTCACCAATGATTTCCATACCCCATTGTTCAAAGGGTTCTTCAATACCAATAGGTTAAAGTGTAATAACAAATTTGTGTTCTCTTCATGCAGCCTTCTGGCATGCTTCACATCTTCTTGAATATGCATGGGCATCTTTGAAGAGCATGGGAGGATAATATCCTTCTCTCAACACTTTATGATTTGTTGTGTCTCTTGAAAAATGGCCACCAACAGGTCCATCATGCATGTCCTTCATGACCTTATCAACATCTTATTTCTCAAAGCATATGAGAAACACCCCATCATAGTTATTTCTAAATAGGACGGCATGCAACAATTGATATTGTAGAGACTTCAATCAGATTGCTCTCTTCTGCTTAGCATTAAGGTGATCGGGGATTGTGCCATGCTGCAAGTAATATTTGAGATCATTATAATATGATCCTTCAATGGATGGGATATATGGAACCTGTTGAGTTACATTGTTGGTTCGTTTTGCCAACCATCTTCTTCTTGTTCTTCATCATTGGTGCCTTGCATTACTAATTTGCATAGGCCTTGACCTTTTATGATATTGGTTGGTTTTAATTAAAGATCATACTCTTGTAATTTCATCATCCAATTTCCTCGCCACTCTCTCAGTTCTCTTTGAACAAACAATGACCTAACTCTTGGGTGAGGAACGACGACTTTCATATGATTTTTTAGAATATAAGGTATGAACTGTTTGGTGGATTTATGGACAACAAAATCTTGTTTATCCACCGAGGGATAGTTTAGTTCATCACCGTGTAATCCAATGCTCATAAACGCGACACAATACTCATCTCGTTATTCACCTTTCTACATGAGCACTGCTTCTAGGGAGTGATCAAACGTATACATATATAGCAAGAAATATTTGGTAAAATTTGGACTTTGCAGAGATGGTGCAACAACTACGACAACTTTGATATTTTCAAATTATTCTTTCTCCACTGGTGTTCATTTAAACTAAACATCCCTTTTTATCATTCTTTGAAGCGAATTCATAATTTCAGCGAAATATGGAACGAATCTCCTTACAAAATTGATTCTGCCAAAGAATGATTGCATTGATTTTTTGCTATGTGGCGGGGGAATTTGTAGAATGGATTTTTTCCTTTCCGGATCCACCAAGATTCTATCTTTGGAGATCACATGTCCCAATAATATGCCCTATGAAATAGAAAATATGATTTTCTTGGGATTTATATAAATCCCATATTTGCTACATTGTTCAAATATCTATTTTATATGCTTCATATGGTCTTCCCTCTTCCTTGAATAGACGGTAACACCATCAAGGTAAACCACCACACTTTGACTGATTAATCCTTTAAAAGTGATATCCATTTCCCTTTTAAATGTAGCTCCTGCATTCATCAAGCGGAAGGGAGTTATTATATAATAATATGTTCCCCACTCAGTCTGGAATATGGTCTTTAATCGATCAGGTTATTCTACGAGAACTTGATTATATCCTGATAACTTGTCTAATAGAGAAAACAACTCAGATCCCAAAACAATTTGAAGGATTTGTTCCATTGGGGAAACATGGTAGTTGTCCTTTTTAGAATCACGATTTAGATTCTGGTAATCTATACAAATCCTGATTTCTCCCAAGTTTTTTCTTACGAGCACCATATTATAAACCCAGGTTGAATGTTCAACTTTAAAGATGATTCTAGTATCTAACAACTTCTTTAGTCCTTTCTGTATAAGAGGTTGAAGAGTCGTATGTATCTTTCTGAGCTTCTACTGAAATGGCTTGATATCTTCTTTAATAGGGATCACATGTTGTATTATGCAGGTATCATTTATTTTCAAATCGTCGTAAGTCCAAGCAAAAATATCTTGATAATTCTTAAATAGTTCTATGAATGCATGTTTTTCTGTGTCTGAACAACAGGTGCCCAGATTAATATATTTGGGATTTTTAGATGTTCCAAGGTTGACCAAGAGGTGCATCATATTATAATTGTTGGTCTTAGGATTGGTTGGCCTCCTAAACTTTGATTTTAAATCAAATAGTTTCTCAAGGGTTAAAATGTTCTTAGGGACACAATTGGTCTTTACCTTGTTTGCTTCCTCCTATTAGGTTTGTAACTCTTGTTGATGTGTATCATCATCAATAACTACATCTTGGAAAGTGTCTGATCTAGTGATAAAACTAATAGTTTGTGTGTCACTATCAAATACTCTCCATTTTTTTATGTTTTCTGGTACGGAAGACATGAACATCATTTCAACCGAAAAACCATCATCAAGGGGCATTAATCTAGATGATGCATTCGCTAATATATCTACATCTATATTTTGATCACGAGGTAATAAAGTAATATTAAATGCATCCAATGAGTAAAGAAAATTCCATAACTCTTGTTGATATGCCTTTAGACACAGATACATGCAATGCATAGTATTTCTTACCTGTCGAACGATTATTTCGAAGTCACCAAAGAAACTTAAGATATTCCACTTTGAGATCTATGGCCTTTTTAAGACCTTGAACTAAAGATTTGTATTCCACGATGTTGTTGGTGCATTCAAACTCTAGGCGACATGATATGATAATTTTTCCTTGCCTAGGATCGATTAGGACACATCCTACTCTGGCTCCATCTTCTTTCTTAGAGCTATCAAATAACATGGTCCACATATCATGAATTTTGGTCTTGTTAGTTGAACTAAGTCGTAATTTAGTTAATATTGTACAAGCATTATTATGGGTTCGCGGGTGGAGTTCAAATTGTAATTCTGATGGTATTTCAGATGTCTTTGTCTCGTAACATCCATAGTCAGTCTAAAAAAATTAATTACCCAAGACATAATGGAAAAACTTATGGGTCTGTTCTTATCTTCCAATTTTGTCATTGTGTGCTTCATATGGGCCTCACTATTTAATCAAATTTAATTCTCCTTACCCTTATATAGAAACCACAGGTGAGACCAATCGGTAGAAAAGTAGCCTTGAAGTTTTACAGACCAATCTCTTCTTAACAACATCCCATAACTCTCTGGTATATCGACAACAACGATATCTATTGTTTGGTGCACCCTAAGATCAAATGATAGTCTGATTAAGACATCCTTGAGTTCACATTTTACCTTAATGTATGCTCTATCTCGTTGTATAATCCTGGTTCTTGTTATTTGTGGAACAACATTTATTTTTTCGCATACAGAAAAGGGAATTATGTTAGACGAAGCACTTGAATCTTCTAGACAATTATGCACATTGGAATTAAAAATTTTGTAAGTGAGAAGAAAGGGTGGTACTTGAGACTTTGAGAAAGTTCTTATACTAGATTTGTTTATGGTTGCTACTATTTCTACCTTGTGTATTTATTGTGCATCATTTTTTGAAAGTATGTTTTCAGTAACAACAACCGTCCTTTTCTAAGCATCATCGGGATTAAAAGAATCGTGTTAGATCTCATACTATTGTGGTAAAGAACATATATCAAACATGGAAATATTTTCTTTCATTTTCTCCATGTATTATATCACATTGTATTCAAGGGCATGTGTTTTGGAGTTGTTTATTGTTTGACTAAATTTTGGCTCACTTGTTTTGTCGTTGTTTGGTACCATGTTAAGCTTGGTGCTATTCCCAACTGAGGTAGATGTACTAGGTTTATCTTGTTGGACACACCTACCACACTTAGAGGGGGGGTGAATGAGTGTGGGGCTCTTTTCCCAAAACTTCTCTCTTGCACAAAACTTATCAACTAGCATTCAACATTTATTCATTACCCATTGTTGTCATTTATAACCAGTTAGATGTAGGCACATATCAACAACATATATAAGCAATATATCATCAACAAGTCATCATCATAATGGAAACAAAGAACACAAGATGTATGTACAATTTTATTTTTATTATGGACTACAATCCTTGGGTTTATCAGCAACAACTGAATAGAGTACAACTCTACAAGAGCACCAGATCTATATGCAAGACTCAGCTTACACCCTCAACATCAACTGAGATGAGGCAACAATCCTCAACATATATCAATCTGTCAACATGTACGTGACCTATCAGTAGTGCATCCCACCTGTGAACGTGCTCTGGCTCACTATAGCCCGCGTGTGAATGCGGCCAGTGTATAATGCAACAAGTGTATGCTTCCAAGAAACTAGGGTTTTGCTTTTCTTCACATGCTCAGAACTCTTTTGTCTTCCACTTTCCAAACTGACCCACATCCAGTCACAATATATCCAAGATCTCCAATAGCTTGCTCATGCTCCACAACAAATCAATATGAATGCTATCTCAATCATGTATAAACAACAAGTATACCATAGCAATCATGTCACTACTGAATCACAAGAGTGTTGCTCACTCCATCCATCAAATCAACCAAATTGAGCCACATCATAGAAGCCATACGAAGAATTCCCTAAGCATTCAAAATATATCAAACAATAGCATCTATCAAGACAATAATGTAACCATACCAGTGTCTTATTGATAGATCTGAGGCCATAGAATGTAGATCTGGAACCTGCCTCATCATCCAAGAGCTTGGCACCAGCTCAAACACAAATCTTCATGATTTTATTTAGTCCACGCTCCCTGTACACAGTTAGCCCATGTGTACACTCACCCTATACATATCTAGCCCACGTGTACATGCACCCTATACACAGACAGCCTGCGTGGGCATCAGAAAATAGGGTTTTCTGTGACTCTGAGACTTTCGCTGTCAAGATCTCCGACATTGCCAAAAATTTGATGAGTCCATGAGATCCTCCTCTCGCTCTCTTCCTCAGAATAGATCTTCAATCATGCTCAAGAGATCCACACCAATAAGATTCTCTCACAAGAAGCTCCCCATCAATACTCCAAAGGTATTACCAAGAATCTCTCCATTGATCCACAAAAAGGATTCTTACCAAATGTGTATTTTACAAGAGATCCTGGCTTCTTATTTATACTTTCATCTTCTAGGTCACTTAAGCCATTTTTAGGTTACTTAACCCATTTCTAGGTCACTTGACCTATTTTCCTTATTTTAGGGTTAACCACTTTCCATGAATAGAAAGTTCTCCAATACTTTATCATTTAAATATTCCTTCTTGATTTTGTCACTTTACTTTTTCATTTAAATAATCCATCTTGATTTTGTCACTTTACTTTATCATTTAAATAATGATTTCTTCTTTTCAAGTACTTTTGCTTCTTTGACCTTTTGGGTCTTCAAGGCATTATATGGGGGTCCTCCAACTTCATAAGGCCATAACTCTCAAACCATGAGGAGTTATGTGACATTCCACATACCACTGAAAATGGCATGACAAGCACTATTCATGTAGGATAGTTTCACCAACAACTTCATTGATCTTCATCTCATTATTCCACATACAAGCATGGGTCCTCCAACCATTCTTCTAGGATAACTCATTCCATAAAGCGTCTTCCTATGAGGGATTTCACCATAAGGGGACCACTTTGGATTTCATCCATTTGTGCACCTTGTCAACCATGATAAGACACTAATGATTCATCTTTGCATAGATTGGTTTCACTTGGACATATATCATTCTCATCAAGGGAATCATATCAATCAATTACTTGACATCAATCAAGCCAAATCATTTACATATGATCCAACAATCTCCCAAATAATCAAACCATTGGCATCAATGACAACATGATCCAACATATCTGTGTTGGTTGGGGAAGATTTTCTTGTTTTTCTGTTGATTTTTCCTTGAGTTTTGTCATTTGGTTTTGGAGGAGCAAGGGGAAGGGGTTATTTTCCTAAGAGGAATCTGGTCCTTTTTGGGGGAAAGAGTGTTAGGAACTGGACCTTTTTGCGTAAATTGTAATTTCTTTGTGCAGTAGCCTTGATAAATGGTGTATCTTCAACAAATAATTCTTCAATATGTTCATCATCCGATTCTGGAAACCAATCCAAAACAGGCATGGCATATTCTAAGGGAATTTCATCGGTAGTTTCAGTGGGAGCTTGTGTAGGGCTTTCATCGTTTAAGCTCTGTTGATCTAACAACTGATTATCACTAGGGTCATGGAGTTGACCCACTGATGGCAAGTTCGTTCTGGGTGGTTTTGTTGGTGATAAGAGTAGAAACTATCATTTTTGAAACTATCTAAATTAAAATCCATATGAGGTGGTTTGGGTGGTTTTGGCGTACTATCTTGTCTCTTAAAGAATGGTCGAAAAGTTCAAGGTTTAGACGATCCTTCACCAACATTCTTTTTAATATCTACCACTTCGTTAGACAAATTATTTACTAATTTAACCACATTGTCGATATCCTTTGGTTCCTTTTTAGGTGGTTTAGTTAACAACAAAGGTCTCTTCCTAGCCATTTTGGTTTCCTCGGTATGCAAGTAATGTTCATAGGAAGAGAGTTCTCTTTCTACTATTTCAGCTTCATCAAAGTTAAGTGCCAAAGTGTTATTTTTATCCATTTTGATAAACATTCCTACGGAAGGAGTTAACGTTGCCATATAATATTCAATTTCCAAAGATTGAGCAGGAGCTATGTCGTGGAGAAATTTGATTAAGACATTGAGAAACATGGATGATTTTAAGGAAGGAAATTTATTTTAAAATGCAGAAACCTTGGCGAATATTACTAATCCTTCATATGCCAACTATAAATGATTGGCAATATTTTTGTAAAAATATTCAAATTTCTAAGGATTTTATATAGTTTTTATAAACTTTTGGCGATTTTTAAGGTAAAATAATTTTATCCTATAGAATTTGGGCGAATCATTTTTAAAATGGCAAATCTCGGTTTTGGAAAAACCATGGAAAATTAGCCCATGAGCAAAATTTATCCCTTAAAATCATCCCTGAGAAACCTTTAGTTAAAATGTTTTACCTTCTCTTTCTTGTCCATATTGATGGCCCCTAAATCTTTGTGCAAAGATGCAGTCGTTTTCCTCTCCCCAAATTTCTTGATAAACAACCTTTCAAATTCATCCCACTTAGTTATATAATCAGGCGGTAGGCTAAAATACCAAGTAGATGCTCCGCCTGAAAAAGTGTAAGGAAATAGCCTAAAAACCACTTCTTCATGTTGGAAATTTAGTAGGTGAGTGGCTAGGAAGAAGTTATTTAAATGGTCTTCTAGGTACTCGAGATTATCTGGATCGAATTTTGGAAGGACTTTGTCATATGTTTTTGTCATTTCATGTAACGCTCCAGCCAAATTTAGAGAACCTTGGGCCCTCCAATGAGGTGTAACTTCTCTATTGATCTTGTTTTCCCCCTTTTCTTGTTCTATAGTGATTTATGGGTGTTCACCTTCCATTTCTCCCTCAGGTTCGATAGGAAATGTTCAGCTCGACTCAAGGCTCTCGAAAATTCTTGTAGGGAAGTTTCGATGAGGTTGTCTACAGATTCTACATAAAAATTAATATTTTTCTTAGGCCTTTCCACATAGATTGCTTTCCTTCTAGGAAGCTTATATGTTGTTGGTATCTTACCAAGAAAGTTTTCATAAGCACATGTAACCCTACATGGTTTAGAGATCTCTTCTTGCGATATGTGAAACCAAGTCTCATAGTGTGTTTCCAAGCTGCCAGAGGCACTTCCGAAATTAGGCCTTGAGTATTCTTAGGTAACTTCTTGTTCAGATTAAAAATGAGGAAATGGAGAAGGAGTGGGATTATTTCCTGAAGACTGATTTCGATTGTGTAAATCATTTATATAATCCATAAAATATGGCCCTCCTTCTAGTGTCAATTATGTTGACGAGTCTACATTTTCCTAACAATAGCAAGGGGTACTCCCTGGTACATGGTCCCAACTAGACTATCCACCATTTGGATTAGGAGTCCCATCCGGAATTTGGCTTGGCTTCCATTGATATTTTTTGGGGGGGGTTGGAAGGTTACAGATCGGTTTATCAATGAGGACGGATGATGACTAAATATGAAATGCAAAGATGTAGATGAAGACTATGTATGAAAATAAAACTAATCTATCACTAATATACTCTAATCTATCCTATCTAGGAGCACACTAAAGTAACCGGTGAGTTGAAAAATGAAACTGAATCCTACATAAACTCCTACAAAGATAGCTGGAATAGAAGAGAAAAATCATAAATAAGTGTGTACAAATGCATATAATCAGATTAGTCCAAATTACAACAATGAACACATTAACAACTCTAAATTATCAAGGCATAAGCCTATGGGAAGAAACACTTAAAATTGTAGAATAACACATACTGCATAAGAGTTAATCTATAAACAACTAACAGTCTTACAGTCTATATGAACAACATTCATCTTCAGTTGAAATAAGTCACCCTCTTATATTGTTTCACACAAAACAATTCCTTCTAAAAAAAAAGTTGGCCATGAGGGATTCTCCTTATTAGTAGTTTCAACAATAATACATGAAAAATCCAAAGATAAACTCTGCAATTTTAGATAACACTGTGTTCCCAAAATAGTTCAAAAATAAACAATGTTTGAAGAGTCAAAATCCTCTTCATACCGAGCTTGTGCTCTCTCTTATACACTTCTTAGTAATTTTTGGATGACTCTTTTCCTTCTTCTTGAAGAGGTGGTTACAAAAATGGTCCAGCTTCCTACTTCCTAGTGACAAGTGTATAATAACGAAAAAATTGGGGGTGGTTGAAAAACGAAAAAACACAAAACAAGTGTTGACATTATCAAGTCATTGTTTTTTCTTCATTCATGGGTTTTTGTCCATGATGTATGTCATCCAAATTTCTAGTTGATTGTACAGGAATCTGATCCTTCTATAAGTCAGGCATTCCAAGGTTGCGTTGTTCATGGCCACGTTGTCTTCAAAGCCGCTCATGTCTTTTGTTGTGTTTTCATGAAATCATGTATCATGGTATGGATTTTTACCGGTTGTATCAAATGTTGATCTATGAGGTCTGTGGAGACAGTAGTGGATGCCTCTACCACTACCTTCCTTTGATTTTTGTTTTCATGCACCTTGTCTACTAGCTCATCTAT
The DNA here is from genome assembly GCA_009831015.1 of Picea engelmannii. Classification (NCBI taxonomy): domain Eukaryota; kingdom Viridiplantae; phylum Streptophyta; class Pinopsida; order Pinales; family Pinaceae; genus Picea; species Picea engelmannii. Next base: position 310,856 of record ML796105.1, read on the forward strand.
CATGATATTCTTCCCAAGCTCATCTAGCCTTGGTAAGTTGTTACTCTTGATCAATTATTGCGCAGCTTTGTGTATCCTTGAGCATATTGCAAGTGATTTAGTAACCTCCCTATCAAATTTCTTCCCCACTTGTTGACAATGGTCAAGCACATACCTGTCTATTTTTCTATCTACTTTTGATGGTCTGTACAATTCTGGAGGTGCGTCGGGATTTTCAGCAATCCATCTGTCGATGTCGTCGATTCATTCTTGGACAGTTTTGTATTGTGTCATCTTTGTTTGTATCTGATTATTCTACTCTATGATTAGGGAAACTGCTGCTTGAAAGAGGTGCAGGTGAGCATACATATCGATATGGATTCTTATAATTATCTCTTGACCTTCTCGGCACTAACCTTAAAACTTTGAAGGCTACGTTCATCAATTCTTACTTGTTGGAATCTTTCCTCTAATTCTTAGATTATCCTCTTTTTCCTCATTTTGTTGGTATAGTATTCAAATGTTATCTACATTAGCATTCATGAATGCAGATCTAGTAGTCATTTCTATGGGGTTTTCCCTCACATATCCTATCACAGGGACATGTGTGACAACTAATATGGGCATCCATTTCATTTCTGGCACTTTCTTCACTTGTTCTTGCACAATTTTACCTATCTTACTGTCATAGGTGAATCGCCTTAAGTCAAGCGCTTCAATTGGTTGGAATGGTTCCCAAAGTCTGAGTCCTAGATCGTTGCCTGGTATGTATGTTCCTATGTTTGTATTAGACATTTTTTGGATATCCATTTCCATTGGGTGGGTGTCACCCCCTCTATCTTTTACCTCTTTTTGTTGTCTCTCAGCCTCAGTCGCTTTGTCAACTGTCTCTTTAGTTGCCTTTTATGCTTGTTCTACTGCGGCTTTTGTTGTTGCTTCCCTTGCTTATTTATCTTTTTTTTTACCTCTCATTCTGCTCCAACTTTTTCCTTTGCCTCATATTTATCCCTGGCCTTGTTTGCATCCATATTTCACTTCTTATTTCCTGCATCATTTTTCCTTTTCAAGACTTTCTCCTTATCCCTCCTCTTTTTATGGGTCGGTCCTTTCTCTACCTCTTCTTCTGAAACTGAGCATATCCAGTTGAAAGTATGGGGATATTGCTCAACTTCCTCTTCCTCTGTTTTCTTATTGGCTTCCTCCCTAGCCTTTTCTTCATATGCAATCCTTCCTCTTGGCTGGCCACACCTGTTGAATATGATCTCGTCATAAGTTTAAGAATTTTGGTGCACTTCTTCCTCCTCCCATATTTCTATGGTATACTCTCAAGGTAAGCCAATCTTATTGAAGTGCTCTCACACGACGTTCTCAAGGCCATGTCTTCTATACCGCTCTTCTCCAAAGTGATAGGACAGCGTGGTATTTACCTCTACTTGGGCTTGCTTGGTATTATTGAAGAAGTAATTTCCAACATACAGTGGCAGCGAGGGCCAGATTGATTTCTTCAGTCGATATAACATTCCCCCAACTCCGTGTATGACAGTCTAGTATGCCACTTCTTAGAGTACGAGCTTGTCAGGCACAAATAAAGGAATAAAATGGGATGGTTTCATTGTGCCATATACCCTTATATATGTGTTTTTCTCCATGAGATAACAATCCCAAATTCTCCTTATGACCTCTATGGATTTATCAGTCATGCATGGGGGGATGGTGTAGAAAATGAACTCATATAATGGGGCCAGAAAGTGCTTGCATATCGTTTGGTATTTTGTGTGGTGCTTGTGCTCCCAAAGTACCTTATAGTATACATGAATTGTTGGGTCAGAAGGCTACCAACTCCACCCCATCCTGTGGTATTTATGGGTTGTACACATGATGTACAAAAGGTATGAATACATATGGAAGATTGGAATTTGTTGTCCCTCAACCAAGTTTTGGAGAACCTTGGTCGTGTTTGACCATTTTTGGGACTTTAACAGGCAGGTCGAAGATGGAGCACCTAGGCGAAGAAAATATCGTGGGATCTCGCCCCCTTTTGCGGAATTTTTGGGATTAGGGTTTATGTAATGGGTATGGGATGTTGGACCATGGGTCTTACCCATGTTTAGGCCCCTTTTGTAATATATAAATAAGTATCTAGGCGATGTAAGGAGTAGTCAGATATAAGCCAGTGTGCTAAGTGCAAATAGTTGTGCATGCTTTGTGCATACTGTGTGTCGAGAACTTGTAGAGCTAAGTGCAAGTGATTGTAAGAAGGCTCTGTGATGTACCAAGCTCGAGGAAGGAGGATCTGGTGAGGTGTGCACAGATCTCCTGTCCTATGCGAAGTTGGTTTTGTGGCTTTGTGCATGTGAGAAGATTGAAATAAGATAATAAAGAAGAAGAAGAGTTGGTGGGAATAGCCCCACACTGGGGTGAACCACATACATCCTTTGTTGTGATTGCTTTGTGCTATTGATGTGATTTATGCTTAGTGGTGAATATGTATATATGTTAGATGCATTTGATGTAGTAGTTTAGTGTTTAGTGATATGAATGAATGCTAGATCTGATATATTTCTATGTGCTAAGTACTTGGATGTGTTAGATCTTGTTGAATACTGTGTTGCTCTATAATTAGGGTTTGAATCTGCAATGTGAATAAGGGTAAAATATAATGAATGTTAACTATTAAGTACTTTGTTAAGTATTGTGATCAAAGATCTATGTCCCATCTAGGTTATAGACACTTGAGTCCTACAACCCCCCTGCCTCTACCTCGGGTGAGACTTCATCTTCTTCACAGGTGTTGCCGAAAGGGATGTATTTAGGGTTTTTTTGGTGCTTTGTTGAAGCGTTGAACCCTGGGTCTTCCCATGTACCAACAAATGGTTTGGTTACCAGGACCTGAAACTGTGTTTGTTGGGAACTGAGGAAAAGAGAAATCTTTGTGTGTAGATCTGTTGCTATAGTGTGCAGTACACTACTTGACTTGTGAAGCTCTGTGCCAAGAAGAGAAGTTTGATCTAAAGAAAAGAGGTAAGATATTAAAGCTTGGTGCTTTGATAAAGGTAAGATAAGTGGAAATTTTTATTTCAAAAGAATGGATCTAGGTATATTTGATAGATTTCGTCCTAGTCTAAAAACTAGGGCACATCTAGAAGAAAGAAGATATGATATGAATAGATCTAATAGAAATAGTGAAATATATGTTATTTCGATGCATAGAAAGAATTTTTGGACTAACAAGTGGATGCAGGATCCTAGACAAAAAAATTTGCAGGTCTATCACTGTGATCCCAGTGCACAGTACAGGAAAGGTTGGGGATCGTTTAAGAGAAAGAGAGGATTGAATCTTTGTTATAGTTGCAGAAGACCAGGACATATTGCTAAGGAATGCCCTGGTATAGGTCCTATTTTCCTTTGTTGTAAGGCTATTGGACATGAAGTTTTAGATTGCCCTAGAATGATTGCTAAAGTTGAAAAGATGAACATGAGACAATAAAACCATGAGGAAGGTCAAGAGACTAAGAATATGCCAAAGAACCAGGAAGAATCTGAGGCTATATTATTGCAGATGAAAGAAACATTGAATGATCACAGAGACATCAGTTTATCAGAGATATTAAAAGAGAAAGAGTGCATATAAACAAGAATAGGATACTTCGACATAGACTGTGTATTGGATGCAGAAACACAGGTGAACATTATGCCAAAAAGTACTTGGGAGGTTTTGAGAAAGCCTGCTATGATTCCTTCATTGGGAGGAATAAGATTGTTTAAAGGAAAGATGATAACCCTATGTGGAAGACTTACTCATGTACCTATGAGTGCTCATGGAACATCGACATAAGAAGGATTAGAGGTCATTAATTTTATTGAGAACAATGCCCCTTTTTCACTTTTGTTAGGAAGGAATTGGATTGAGAGAGATCGTATCCGAAGGAAACAAGAAGAGGAAGCTATAGAACAGAAAAATAAAGAATTAATGGATTTCATGGATAAGAGAATAACGCTATTAATAGAAGAACAAGAGGATAAGTCGAATCAAATGATGGCCAGAGACTTAGCTATCAAACTTAAAAGAACACAAGAAGGCTTAAAGAACTTATCCATGCAGGAGAATAGAGTACCTACTCGAGAAACAGTAAGAGAATAATTATTATCCTCAAACCTTGTGAAATATCCTCAACGGTGTGAAGTTACTATGATAAGAAAAGATAAGAACAATAATGGAAAGAGGAATCTAGAGACGCAGATCACAGGGAAGAAAGAAAGAAAGCTCAGTAAGAAGAAAGAAAAGCTAGAAAAATTGCAGGAGGTTCCAGAGAGGAATTCGCAGAAGGAAGGTTTGCATAACTTGAACCTTGCCGAAATAGCAGAACAACATCGACTGGCACTTCGCCAAAATGAAGCAATATGACCATTTGAGGTGTCCCAATTGTTAGAACGACTCTCCGGAATGGCTAGAAATGAATTTATTTCCAGAATGTTCTCCCTTGGACCGTTGGAACCGTTCCACAACGGATGGAATTGTATTGATCGAGGCATTCCTACTCGTTGGAGGAGTATGTTAAGATGTTGTCTATTTAACCCGTCAAATGTTGCACCGAGGACACTTTTGCAAATTGTGATTATCCGAGCCCACAGAGAACTAATTTATTTCACGCAATTCTTATTGAGACCTCGCCACCCATTCTTCTTACCTTAATCATTTGTCCACCTACTCGAGATATCTGATCTTGAGCGTGTATGTCGAGCGAACTTAATGCAATAGAAAATTTTGTCAAGGAGATCCTAGTAGACCTCATGGCTGAGAAGATCATGTCTGCAGAAGAACATGCCTCATCGACGAGAGGATTGCAAGCCTCCCCATCGACTGGACATCGGTCTGGACCATCCTGAACTGTGATAGAGAAATGGAGCAAGCATCGCGACGACTTGGCAAATGCGAAGCTCATCCCATCAATCCTTCCCAACTATATCCCACCTCTGGCTGGCACAGTTAATCGTGATAGAGTCCCAAGGGACTTCAACTATACACTGATCATTGGGTAATCCCGAAGGGGATACACGCAATTGGACTTCAATTAGGACATATTATGACGCTAAAGATCAGTGACTTCAACTTGGGAGACCGCAAGAATTATGCAATGCTCACCCCATATAAGTATTTGACAAAGACAATGAGGAAGAAGTTGAAGATAATCCCCCATCCATGGACCATGGACATCACGAGATCAACAATCCTTAATGTGATGAAGATCCCACACTTTGGAAAACATCACGAGGTTAACACGTGCGTTAAAATCCTACTGTTATGCTACCACGTTGGTTACCTGTGGTTGGATCGATGCATCACCATAGATCTAGCATTGATCCATCGAATCACTGGATTGAGCATGCAAGGACTTGATCCTCAGGATTTTTACCCAGGGAAGGTTGCATATCTCACTCTGGCACAGCGTATAAAAGAAACATACGATGATGTGGAGAAAGGGAAGCGGGGATAGAAGGTAGCCTCCATCCAAAATGGCGCAGTGCGCCTAGATTTCTAGTTGATCGTTGGTAAGCTCATTAGGAAGAACAAACCAACCCAGTTCACGGGGTTCATTGTCGACCTCGCAGGAAAATGTGTCAAATGGATGCAAATGAATTGGGCGAGCTACCTCGTCAACCATTTGGAGCAAGATTGTCGTGAAGCATAGGACCAGGGCTACGAGTTTCATTTTAGTTGGTTTCTGATTCTCATCACCTTCATCACTTGAGAGATGATGAAAGGAGAGACCTTCTCTGAAATTGAGCCGTCCGAACCACTGGCTGCGAAGTTCACTATGCTTTGGTATTCAAACGACATGGAAAAATAATGGCAATCCAATGCGATATTCCACAAATATTATTTACAGTTGAAGAGGACCATTGAATATTTCCCTCGCATGATGCCAAATAATATGCATAGGTTCAGGCCACTTGCGAAGTTCCACGTAGATAGGCATTTCATTTACATCACTGTGCATGGGGACGAACATAAGGAAGAGATCCAGTCCTATTACAAACTCACAGAGGAGGACATGGAAGAAATAACCAAGGAATGGTCTGCAGAGTTCCTTGTACCGGTCGAACAGACATAATTCTTTGACCCCGACCTCATCGGAAGTCCTATAGTCACTCAATAAGAGTATGATGGACCTAGCAGTAGTAGAAGGAAGAATAAGTAAGAAGTATAGGAAATTCACATCGCATCAAAGGAAACTACACCAGATTCACCAGGAGGAGGAGGAGATGACGAAGTAGACCAAGAAGAGAATGAAGGGGAAGAAAACAAACAGGAACATGGAGAAGTGACACCACCTAAGGATCCCATCACGGAGGCTGAGACATCCAAGAAAAGAAAGGTTTCCTCGAAGAAACCATTAGCACAGAATAAATCATGAGCAAATAAGCCTCAATTACAGACTGTACTCACAGTGGATGATATTTACCTTATCATCGCAATTGTATCAGACACCTCAGAGGACATTTTGCAGCGAAATGAAGCCAAACAGGAGACAATGTTTGATAGGATCGAGGCGGAGCTAAAATGGGTACATCAATCCCTCTACTCGAGCCGTGCAATGTCTACAGTGCCATCATCATCATCAGAAGGCATAGAAGTAGGAGACGAGCCTGCCCAACTACTCAAATTAGCAGATGTGATAGAGGATCGCCTTCGTCGTGTACAGGAAGAGAAAGAATAGGCCACGGAGGCCTTGAAACAACCAAAGGAGGAAGCATTAGAGAAACGTCGGGTTGCATAGAAAGAGAAAGATGACCTCCAGGAAAATCTTGCAGAGGATAAAGCGCAGCTCCAGAAGGAAAAAGAACAGTTGCTCGTAAAGTATATTAGATTCAAGGAGGCAGTCACCAAAGCACTTCGCTCTGTACCGGGCCTCACATAGATAAAAGAAGACACAGTGGAGATTCAAGTGGAGAATCTCACTGAAGATATTCAACAGCTTCAAGAAAGAGTGGAATAACTAGAATTGTAAGCAGTGCCAAGCACTCCACAGGAAGTGCGAGACCAGAGAGAAGAAACTGCTAGGAGCACATTAAAAAGGATCAAGGCGTTGGCCTCATAATGTAAGCTACCCAACAACTGCAGTGCGTAGACCTATGAGCGCCTCGTAGAGGACCCAGAACTAAGAGGATTAGAATCACAGCTTCAAGAGGAAAAACAACAAGCATCGACAGTGCAAGCACGGTTGAAACTACTTTCAGTAGTTGAGAAGATGAAAAGGTCATAAGAACAACGCGTAGTTCAGCAGAAGGTCCATGCCATCCAGAGTAAAGTCATGGAAGTGACCCAGAGACTCAAGACAGTATAGGATGAAGCCTACACACTCTTTGAGGAGATCGAGGGAAAAGGTCCACAACTGGAACAAGTGGTCACCTCAGTGGAACAATGCTTGTAAGGACCTATCACCGAGAAGGGCATTCAGGAGTTCGTCGAGAAAGAGGCTCTGGAGAAACAATAAGTCAAGGCAGCTCAAGCCAAGATTGAGGCCTTCGAAGCAGAGTTTCCCAGGTCAGAGTGACTCAGGACAAGTCACAGATGAGTGTTGGGGGATTTTTGTCCCTCAACCAAGTTTTGGAGAACCTTGGTCATGTTTGACCATTTTTGGGACTTCGACAGACAGGTCAAAGACGGAGCACCCAAGTGAAGCGGAGATTGTGGGATCTCGCCCCCTTTTGCGGGATTTTCGGATTAGGTTATATGCAACAGGTATGGGATTTTGGCCCATGGGTCTTAACCATGTTTAGGCCCATTTTGTAATATATAAATAAGTAGTTGTGCAACACAATATTCAACAAGATATAACAGTGGCTTATATCTAACTCCTCCAGTGTGTTAAGTGCAAATAGTTGTGCATGCTTTGTTCATATTGTGTGTTAAGAACTTGCAGAGCTAAGTTAAAGTGATTTTAAGAAGGCTTTGTGTTGTACCAAGATCGAAGAAGGAGGATCTGGCTAGGTGTGCGCAGATATCCTATCCTATGCGGAGTTGGTTTTGTGGCTTTGTGCATGTGAGAAGATTGAAAGAAGATAATAAAGAAGAAGAAGATTTGGTGGACGTAGCCCCACACTGGGGTGAACCACGTACATCATGTGTTGTGATTGCTTTGTGCTATTGATGTGATTTATGCTTAGTGTTGAATATTTATATATGTTAGATGCATCTGATGTAGTATCTTAGTGCTTAGTGATATGAATGAATGCTAGATCTGACCTATTTCTATGTGCTAAGTGCTTGGATGTGTTATATCTTGTTGAATATTGTGTTGCTCTATAATTAGGGTTTGAATCTGCGATGTGAATAAGGATAAAATCTAATGAATGTTAACTGCTAGGTACTTTGTTAAGTATTGTGATCACAGATCTGTGTTCAGCTAGGTTGTAGACACTTGAGTCCTACAACCCCCCTGCCTCTACCTCGGGTGAGACTTCATTTTCTTCGTAGGTGTTGCCGAAAGGTTTGGTAGTTAGGGTTTTGTTGATGCGTTGTTGAAGTGTCGAACCCTGGGTCTGCCCCTATGCTAACATAAATGTTTTGGGTTGGGCTACCTTTACCGCAGAGATGGCCACTATGAGATTCTCAGATAGGATGTCTTTCACATTCAATCATGTCCCTTCATCTACCCAATAGTATATTAGGGGCATGTAAGATAGGGAGAATTGTGATGTGTCAGGTTCCCCATATAATCTACACAACATGGCTACAAAGTATTAATAGGGTCTTCTTAGGGCACTTGTGGGATACCCACTTTTAGGTATGTACTTGAATTTCTTTTTTACTCTATACCACTTGGGGAACATGTCTTTTTGTGTGTACTCAAACTCACTAAGGAGCTTGTTATCCAACCTCTTTCTTCCCTTCTCGATATGATAACACTTGGCCAAATAATCAGATTTGAATGGCGCTATGTGTTATTTCCTTGCATTGCAGACGTATCTACCATTTACATCGATGTTATTTAGAATCCATGTGATGGCATCTGCACAGGGGAACATTGTTGGGTGTGTCATTACTTTGAAGATTCCCAACTTCATGATATTCTTAAATACTTTGATTTCATGTCAGTCTTCAGCTTCAAAGAGAAATTAAATTTTTTGAACATATGGTATAATTCTCCCCATTTCAGTGTTTCTCCGTCTTTCTCCAGGAGTCCTGATGTATTGTCATATGTGGCTCCGATAAATTCTATCTCACCTTATATTTGTTGGCCACTACCTGTTATAACCCTAAATTGCACTATCCATGCTTACCTGGCATCAGGCCAACTCATTGCCCTTCATTGCCAAAGCCATGCTGAACAGACTCTTTAAAAACCTCTCAAATCAAGTAACCCGTGCCCTAACCCACTGATGGGCGCGTTGGAATGCTGGCAGGCCTTATACTGCACGCGTTGGAACGCGGGTTGGCCCACTATAGCCAGCGTTTACCTAACAAAGAAAAAAATCAGGAAAGTTTCCGCTGGGACGAAAAGATTTGGGTCAGTTAACTGGAACTCCCAGCCATGCATGGCCGAGAGTTCATCTAAAACCCTAGCTCCTTCTAGCCTATAAAAGAAGGGGCAGGGGTACTATTCAAAGGAGGAAAATCGTAGCAAAGAAACTCTACCCAATTGCTGAATCCATTTTGTCCCAACCCTTTAGCCTTTCCTCAAGCTTTAGGAGAATTCAAGCAAAGCAGTTGGAGGAAAAAGAAGAGGAGGAGCCCAGGATCAGGATCGAGGAATGGTGGCCGGTGTCTATAATCATTGTAAGTTGATTCGTATTGAGATTAATAAAAAAAGATACTTTTCCCATCCCGAATACACGAATTTTATATTCTTTATTTGATTTGTGTTTAATCTCTAACCCTCTAGTAGATCAATAGCATGCATGCGTAGTTTTGTCTTGATTGCAGGATCGCTTTTTGGAAGGAGCAGCAGCCGCAAGGGGATAAAAGCTCAATGGAGGATCTACACCAACTGTCGATAAAAAGGTTAGTTAGTTCTGCCCATGTTTGCATGAGAAAAAGGGTTTTAGGTTCGGGTAGAAGGTTAAAAGTTATGTCTTAAGGGTCATGATTTGCATGCAAGTTTAAACCCTAGCTTGTTAGTCCATAGGATATAATAACCCCAGAACAGAATTGGCGACTCCACTGGGGATATTTTACTCTTAGGGTTTCCAGATTTCATTAGAGGTTCTTGGGTAGTTCAAAGAAGTTCAGTTTCTGTTTCTTTGTTTATTTTGTTGTCTGTTAGGTCAATGCTAGCAGGGAACCTGGTTATCAATACCAGTTTTTCCTTGACTATTGCTTGACATTTATTCTCGGGACACACAGAGGTACACGCGGCCTGCAGAAGGCCTGCACGTGTGTAACCCGCGCCCTAACCTTCTACAGCCCGCGTTTCAACGCCTGCTGTAGTGGTTTCAGTAGCGTGTAGAGCCCAGGAAGCTTAAGAGGCAGTCTCCTCTTCCCTGTCAGAAGTTTTACCTTCTCAGGGGGCTTTCTGGATCCTGTCTAGGTCTTGTTGGTTTATTGTCTTGTTTTCAGTCTGCCTTATTGTTTTGGTTATTTTTTGCATTTGTTTTCTTTTTTGCAATTTTTCCTTTTCTGTTGAAGTAATATAATCCAAGCCTTTTAGAGACCCTGGTTGTCAATACCAGAGGCCTTTTTTTAGGTTTGGACTGCCTGTGTGTTGTTTTATCTTGGCTTTTACACAGACCCGCGGCCTGCTTAAGTCTAGCCCGCGGGTACCCGCGCACTGTTTTAGCTCAGCAAGCGTTTGCACGCGTGCTGTATTAGTGACAGTCGCGGGCTTGATTGGAGGCTTTTCAGCTGGGGTGGGGCAGTCATCCCTTCCTGTGGTGAGAAGAGATCCTCTCAGGGGTATAGAGTCTGGAGCTGCACAGTCAGCAGGTTAGGGCATCTTATCCTTAGCCTGCGTTTGTTAGTTGATGTTTTGATAGAAAAGACAAAAGAGAAAAAATATTTGTTTTGTGGTTTTTAGGCAAGTGTTAGAATCGGTGTTGCCTTGATTGTTGTTTCGCATTTTGTGCACCGATTTTGTTGCAGTCTGCGCTTTAAGCCAGAGTTTTCTTTTCATTCTCTTGGTTTTGTTCTTGTCAACATTTTTCCTTGTTGCATTATTTTGCAATAAAATAAAATAAAAAATATACCTCTTTTTCATTTTCTTCTTGGTTTGAAGATTGTGTTGTTGCATCAGTAGCTAGGAAAGAAGTCTTTTTGCATAAGTTTTTGCAGTGCATTTTAGTATAAGTAGCTCGCAGATTTGAGCAAAAGTCCTTCATATTTACTGCATGAAATCTTAGTAAATTTGAAAAGAAAAGAAGTATTTCTTGTTGAAAAAGTTGTTGGTTTTGCATTTTAGTAAAATTTTTGTGTCCACGCATTTCTTGTGCATTTTTCTTTGAGTCTTTTTACACACCATCAGTTTCACTTTCGTACCTTGTGACTTAAGAAGCCCATTAAAAGAAACGCTAATTAAAATCAATTAGACCTTTTTGTTTGTAGGGTGCATACACTAGCTTAAGAATAGGGCCTTGGAACAGGTTGGAGAGTAAATTCTCCAAGGCCACCCAAACCAAACATTGGAGTCTGTCAATAGGGAGTGTAGAAGTCTAGTTACGGAAATTTATTCAGGACCCCCCTCTAACACAGGGGCTAAACACGAGGTCGTGTAAGGAAAGGTAGCAGAGATAACCCCTCCAAAGCTGGACCGAGCGTTGTGGAGAACACATATCGAGGATTTGTTAATGGATTCCGTCGTTTTCATTTGCCACGGAGCTTCGTGGGTCTCGAATCCGTTCGAGGTCCTCAGTTGTCTTCCGGACCATTTTCTCTCGATACCCTTGACAGGTTTCGGGCTTGATACCCTGCTCATTGTGGTCTACCCGACTATCGACTGTACCCGCCTGATAGTTGTTCACGTGCTGGCAAACTAGTTGCCAATATTTTTTAGGGACATACACAGGTGACTGCGGGGGTATACCGTGGTACCTAGGACGGACATCGGACCAATGCTTTTCAAAGTATACCCGGAGGGTGCTTCCGTATTCGAGTTGCACTTGCACCGGTAAGTTTCTCTAGTGTTGGTTGTTGTAACTGTTGTTCCAACTAGTTTAGTGCTTGCTTGATTTATCTGCTAGGGGATTTCTTTCAGTGAGTGTTACTATTTGTTCGTGTAGAATACCTTAGCGTGTCATGAATCTTCTCACACAGTGGAGGATTCAGAGCTCCGCCGGTCACGAAGGCTTCTGGGCCTGCTACCGGTTATACTGGAGCCACCCCCGCCACCATTGAGGCGGAAGCTAGACATCAAGGGTCTTTCGAAGCAACCGGGGCTTTTGAGCCCGAACAACCCCTGGAGGAATCAACCGCTAATCTTGGCGTGATTGAAACCCAAAACACTGATACTTGGCCGGACATTATTGTGCCAATTCAATTTTACGAAAGCCTGTCAGTGCCTAACCCAGTTATGGAACAAATCACTTCCTTTGGGAATTCTTCCATTCCTATCATTGTTGCTACCACAGGAGAAGATTCTCCTAACTTGCCTTTGTCAACGGTCCGGGCCACCATGGTCTTGGCCGCAACTACGTCGCACAGTGGATCGACCCCATCTATCGCGGCGGCCACACCTCCTTACACACCTAGTGCGACAAGCCCTCTGTTTTCATACGGTATGCCTAGTTCAGGTACAAGTCCTGCACTCACTTCCTCCACTTCACAGACTTTGTGTCTGGGGGCAGGGAGCTCTAACGCTTCTCTGCAAGGTCAACTTGGGGGCATTCCTGTCCCTTTCAATGCTTTTCCTTACGCTGGGGGTCATATCCCTCATTCGTCCCCTTCGCTTAGTGGATTGCATCAGCAGTCCGTCGGGCAGCCTACACACATGAGTGCACTTGGAGCAGGGAGTCAACGAACACCTGCGCAAACTCTACCGGTAGGTTTGTCACCGTTTGTTTGGAACAGGGCATTTGGTACTAACACTTTCGCATCCACTGCTTTCCCATCTGGGGGCACACCAATTTTTGGACAAACTACACCGACCCAGGGTACTATTCCTGCGTCGGGGGCACATATACCAGGACCTTGGAACTCAGGACAAGGATCCGTTCCTTCCTCTGGAATGTCGTTCTGGGGTAATTCCTTCCACAGTCAATGGAACCCTGGACAGACTTCTATGCCTCTCCCCTCGGGACCGGCATGGGGTAATCCTTCCCAAAGTCCGTCAAACACGATGAACGCCCAACATCCTATGTCCTTCATGGGGAATAAACAAATGATGTCTCCTCAAATGAAAAACCCTTATGCTTGTCAGGGCCACGGTTTCTATCAAAACCCTGGCCAGCAGCCAAACTTTTCCTGGCAACCTGGTGCCAGTCAAACTCCAGGACCCTTTTATCCTAGCTATCAACAGCAACCTAAACTACCTTTCTTGGCAACATTACACTTGCCAGATTTAACACGGTTGTTGAATGATCCTATCTGTCACGATCCGCGTTGGCCTCCTATGCCGACAAAGTTGCCTTCGGACTTCCCAAAGTTCGAGGCCAAGCCTAATGAAGATCTAGGTGATCACGTGACTACTTTCCACTTATGGTGTTCATCTAACTCACTGAAAGATGACTCCATCCAGTTGCGATTGTTTCAACGCACTCTTATTGGGAGTGCCGCGAAATGGTACATAGAGCTTGATCGTTCACGATATTCTTCTTTTGGCGAACTAGCGATGGCCTTCCTTAACCATTTCCAGTTACCTGTGAGATACGACACCGGCACAGAGTTGCTAGCTAATTTCGAGCAGACGACAGTGGACCATATCTCGGATCATATTCGAGAGTGGCGACGCCGAAAGACTCTTATCAAGGTACCCGTCCCACCAGCATTCCTGCTTGAGTGGTTCCTTAAGTCTTTAGTTCCGCAGTTATCCAAAGACGTCGCGACTTCAGGGGTTTTCACCGAGGAATATGCCATCATGAGGGCTCAACAGTTTGAGCTTATCTATTCTCAGTCTGGTCTATTGTACACCATCCTGCCGGATGCACCACGATCGATTCTAGACAAAACCAGACAAAGAGCCGGACCACATGCCGATGGTATAGCTGGTTCGACACAAACCAAGCTCGCTGAGCAATTGACAAAACAATTGTAGCAGTTATCTATACAACACTCAGCGGCCAGCCAGACTACTGCTTTGGCTGCTCCTCCTACTCAAACGTCGGAAGTACACTCCGTACAAACGACTAACCCAAAGGCCAATCAGCAGCCCGAGGGGAAGAAAAAACAACGCAAGAAGAGTAAGGGGGATAAGAAACCAAATGATAACACTGGCGAGGGCACCACATAAAGGAAGAAGGCAAGGTATCTGTGCAACCTATGCGCGGAAGACCACCCTACTCATCTGTGTCCTCGACTTGCGGAGGCCCAAAAGTTTGTCACACAGCAACAGCAAGCCGTGTTGACTAACCCCTTTTAGCATGGGCAAAATTTAACTCAAGCCTCCGCAAGTACCGAGGGGGGCAGCCAAGAAAACTGCCCTCCCCCAAACAATACATCTTCCACGAACGTATATATGGTGAAAAGTGACGCTTTCATTATGACTAGAGCACACGACTATAGTAAACCAAGTGCCTCTAAGAAGGGCAAAGAAGTCGAGATCCCGTCTCTTCCTCTACAGATCGAGAAGACGTTGGCTGAGACAATCACACGCATCCCAAAAGGTGTGTTTAAGAGGACTTCTCACAATTCAAACGCAAGGGCCACCCAGAACTACTCTGTGGTGGAAGATTTATCCCAAACCCCTTGTGCTATGTCTGCTTTGGAGGTCCTCCAAAGTTTCCCTGCTCAGAGGAAAGCCTTGTTGACTGCTTTAGGCTCTACTGAGACTTGTAACCCGGGTACCATCATGTTAGATACGACTGACTTGAAACCTCGTTTGCCTTACCACATTGCGTTTCAGATAGTAGTGGCTCATCCCACGAAAAATTTTACATGAAATATCTTCCGCACTGTGGTAGACGAGGGCGCTTCGACTTGCGTTATGTCGTTATCATGCTGGAAATCCATAGGTAAACCTGAGTTGTCTCCGTCACCTACTCTCCTTACTGCGTTCGATGGTCGTTCTTTCCGACCGCATGGAATCATTCCTTCTTTCCCTGTGCAGTTAGGGGGGAAGATCGTGTGCGTCGAAGTAGAGGTAGTCGACGCCCCCATCGACTACAATCTATTGTTAGGTCATAGTTGGACTTATGCAATGCAAGCGGTGGTCGCTACAGTTTTCCGAGTCTTACTGTTTCCACATGAAGGTTGGATAGTGACTATTGATCATTTGTCCTTCTCTCGACCTGACCCATCCTTGGGGGCATCCACGGTTCCCATGGTAGATAATCCTCAAGCCAGTGTCGTCAATGTAGGAGTTGGTCTGTGCCCATCTTTGATGGGTACCTTCGATTACCCACCTCCTCAAGGCGATGTCAAGTTTATATCGACTCACCACAAGGCTGAGATTTTCCATGTTTCGTCGTTCCGCACGACTTACTTTCAGGACCCGTGGACTCTTCCTTCCCCATCAGACACGATGGATGCGACAGGGCA
>ML796105.1:328821-347402 GCA_009831015.1 Picea engelmannii
TATTTCGGCCATCAGATGCTCTTCTGACCTCACACATTAGGGGGCATCTGTTATAACCCTAAATTGCACTATCCATGCTTACCTGGCATCAGGCCAACTCATTTCCCTTCATTGCCAAAGCCATGCTGAACAGACTCTTTAAACCCTCTCAAATCAAGTAACTCGCGCCCTAACCCACTGCTGGGCGCATTGGAACACTGGCATGCCTTATACTGCACGCGTTGGAACGCGGGTTGGCCCACTACAGCCAGCGTTTACCTAACAAAGCAAAAAATCAGGAAAGTTTCCGCCGGGATAAAAAGCTTTGGGTCAGTTAACTGGAACTCCCAGCCATGCATGGCCGAGAGTTCGTCTAAAACCCTAGCTCCTTCTAGCCTATAAAAGAAGGGGAAGGGGTACTATTCAAAGGAGGAAAATCATAGCAAAGAAACTATGCCCAATTGCCAAATTCGTTTTGTCCCAACCCTTTAGCCTTTCCTCAAGATTTAGGAGAATTCAAGCAAAGCAGTTGGAGGAAAAAGAAGAGGAGGAGCCCAGGATCAGGATCGAGGAACGGTGGCCGGTCTCTATAATCATTGTAAGTTGATTCGTATTGAGATTAATAAAAAAAGATACTTTTCCCGTCCCGAATACACAAATTTTATATGTTTTATTTGATTTGTGTTTAATCTCTAACCCTCTAGTAGATCAATAGCATGCATGCGTAGTTTTGTCTTGATTGCAGAATCGCTTTTTGGAAGGAGCAGCAGCAGCAAGGGGATAAAATCTCAACGGAGGATCTACACCAACTGTCGATAAAAAGGTTAGTTAGTTCTCCCCATGTTTGCATGAGAAAAAGGGTTTTAGGTTCGGGTAGAAGGTTAAAATTTATGTCTTAAGGGTCATGATCTGCATGCAAGTTTAAACCCTAGCTTGTTAGTCCATAGGGTAGAATAACCCCACAACACTACCGGAGGCATTGAATTCAGATACCTTGCTTGTTGTTTTATTTCAGGGTGACATGCTTGAACCTGTAAGAAAAGATGAGTTCAATGCATATATCAAAATGTAACATAAAATTGAATACAATTTACAAATTTAAACTATCGTAGAACTCATTGGGGATGTTACTGGGTAGAGAGTCATCATTTGAGGAAGTTAAAGTGATGGCATGCATGCTTTATCAACTTGGTGGAAAATCGAGGAAGAGCAGGTGAAAATTATGCTTTAAAGGAAAAAACAGAGGTTTAGAGACTAACTCCTCTGATGAAAATCGAAGGATTTCATGCTAAGGCCTTCGAAGAACATTAAAAAGTTGATTTCTTTAGTTTTAATCAATGTATTTGAGGACAACTACAATTTTCATCTGAGGATTTAGTTCTAACTGCTCCGATAACACATCAGAGTAGTTGGTCTTGAGCTTCTGAAGGATAATGGGAATCGACAAAATTACTTAGAACTCCTATGATCATATCAGTGGAGTTAACGAGAACTTCTCTGATATGATCATAGTTACTATTAATTGGACCGAGTAAGGGATGAATGGGCAGAGATTTTTCTTATAAATCCTTCGATCGTATCAGAGGAGTTAACAATAACTCCTCTGATACGATTGAAGGAGTTACCAAAAACATTTTTGATGAAAACCTATGGAAATGAAAAGAGTCTAGTTTGGAATTAGGGGTCCACCTAAGATTTGTAAATGACCTTTTTTCTTTGTGCTTGGTAGAGATACTAGGTTTGGGGCTTCAATGAATTGCATGTCATTGTTAGGGCCAACCAAAGGTGAAACTTAAATATTTGAATGTTGTGTAGGGCAAGTAATCCACGGAAATCTCGTCAGGGTGCAAGAAAGAAGGTTTACATTGTTTGGTGAACATTGTTTTCAGAATGGGATAGGGGTAGAGAAGTGTAAGAAAGAAAGGGGTGGCATGAAGAAGCATAGAAAAATGTTGTGCGAAAATAACCGAGGAAACCCTAACCCTAGCAAGAAAAAGAAGAATTCCCATACATACCTGGCAGTCCAATGCCATGTGGAGGATATCAGTAGGTTGTGAGTCTAGAATTAATTGATTGGCATGTTCTTGTTCTGAAGAGATCTCTCCTCACTTCGATTCCTTAGTGGGATAATGAATATTTGTTTATGTTTTGTAAATATAGGAATTGGTGGTTTTATCATTAAATGTTGAGTTGGTGGGGTAGTTATGGTCAAAGTATTTGAGAGGAAGTTCTCTGATGAACAACAGAGAACTTAGTAGGAAGTCCTTCGATGTTCATCAGATAACTTTTCCCAAAGTCCTCCGAGTGCATCAACATACTTGGAAGAAATTCCTCCGATGGGAATCAGAGGAGCTGGACCCAACTCCTCTAATTCCAATGGAGGAGTTAATGTTAACCTGCATGATAAGAGGTTCATTGGATATGAAGAGGGGAACTCCTATGATGTACATTAGAGGAGTTAGAGAGAATGCCTCCAATTACATCGAAGCAGTTGAAACTAACTTGGTCGGTTTTCCCAAACTTGTTCAATTTTTTTTTTCAAGTTATTCCTTTTTCTAGTTTCTTCTTAAGTTAAGTAGGACTTCCCAAAAAAGGCTTGAGTTAAAGAGAGAAGCCGATGGAGGGCTCTCTCAAATCATAAAAAAGAAGGGGGTCCATTTTCTCTAAAGGGAAATCGCAAATGGAAAGAAGGGAAATGGAGGGTTGTAGTGCC
Organism: Picea engelmannii; assembly: GCA_009831015.1. Lineage (NCBI taxonomy): Eukaryota > Viridiplantae > Streptophyta > Pinopsida > Pinales > Pinaceae > Picea > Picea engelmannii. Next base: position 331,514 of record ML796105.1, read on the forward strand.
TATCACAACAATTTGGTAAACAAGGATGCAAGGATCAAGGTAACAAAGTAGTGCAATATTAAATTTGTTGTAAGTGTTTATTTTACATATGAAGTAGAATTGGACGTATTTCGACTAGATGTATGCGGAGTAGTGTTTGGAATCCCCTACATGTATATGAGGGATGCCATCTTCATGCAGAGAGAAAACCAATACCACCTCATAAAGGAGGGTAAATCATTCATCATCAACGTGCACAAAAGAAAATCAAATTTTTCACTGGTAAGTTCCAATCAAGATATTTTATTGATCAATTCTAGCAAGAAATAAGTTTTACTTTTCTTAAGAAGAAACTAGTCTGGTGAAGATTCGTTAAAAGTAAAGACATCCTTGGAATGGTGTACCAAGGAGCATAAAAATGAATTGGAGGAGTTGTTGAAGGCGTACATGGGAGTGTGTTAGGACCCTAAAGGGATGCCAACTAAGAGGGAAGTGGAGCATGAAATCCAATTTCAAAATCCCCCTTTATCGAATATAGACAGTCCATTTTGGAAGAAAACAAAGAAAATAAGCAATTGTAGTAGTTGTTGGAGTAGGGTGTGATTTGACCAAGTACCTCATATTATGGGTCACCCATCATAATCATGACCAAGAAGGATGGGACTTGGAAAATGTGTATCGATTACAGGGCATTGAACAACATTAAACTGAAGAATCGATACCCACTTCCCAGGATTAATGATCTATTGGACCAACTACAACATATCAACTACTTCACTAAGATATATTTGAAATCAAAATATCACTAGGTACGATTCGAAGTGTGTACTGTGTACTGTGTACTGTGTACTGTGTGATTGTTGTGTCATTTATTTTCTTGATTAAATCTTTCTTCCTCTCTTCTGCTAGGTTTAGCATGGAAATGTGTCTCATTTCCTAACATGTGGTATCAGACCTAAGTTAAGATTTGACGTATGGTGTCATATCTTTATTTACTAATATTGAATATGAGAGATAAACCCTAGGTACAGTAAGATTCATAATTTATAAATATATAAATATTGTGTTAAATAATGGCAAGCAGTTTGAGAATAGAGATCGAAAAATGCAATGATCAAAATTTTGAGCTTTGGAAGCTTAAAATTGAAGATCCCATTGTAGATTGAGAACAATGGACAACATTCTATCCAAGTACCATGTTGGCAGGTATGTTGATGGAAGAATGGGAGAAACTCAAGAGAAGAGAAAGGAGTATGATTCAACTTTGTCTTGCAGATTTGGTGTTGTTGAATGTCTCACATGAAGATTCGGCCAAGAAAATGTGGGACAAGTTGGGAAGCTTGTACTAGTCGAAATCTATGGTACACAAGTTGTTTCTCAGAAAGAAATAGTATCTTCTGAGAATGAGTGATGGAAGTTTGGTGATTGATCATTTAAATTCATTTAATACCATTATAATCTAATTATCATTTGTGATATTAAAATCATTGAGGAGGAGATGTGTATTATCCTATTATTTTCTTTGCATTAATCTTGGGATAGCTTAGTCATGGCTATAGGGAGTAATACAACCACATTATAGCTAGAAAACGTGGTTGCATCTCTACTATCAGAAGAAGTGAGAAGGAATAACATCGAAGGATCAACCAAATATGATTTAGTGGTGAGAGGTCGACCAATTGACAGAGATAAAAGAAAACTATTCGGTAGAAAGTCTAAGTTGAAGGGTAGATCTAAATCCCTAGTTCATTCGACATGAAGTTGTTGTAAATGTGGTAAATTTGGGCATTACAAAAAGGAATGCAAATTGAGGGAGATGGAAGTCAGTGCAGGATGCGACGAGAAGCAATCAACTAAGAGAAAGATGAATCCAAATAAGGGAGGCGATGTGTACCTGTCATTAATCAATACACAATCGGATCAAGATTTTTGGTTGATTGACCCAGGAGAATCCTATCATATGACACCACATAGAGGATGGTTTTGTGACTATGGAAGATATGATGGAGGTGATTTGTTCTTGGGGGACGACTCGACAACTAAAATTGTTGAACGAGGAAGAGTTTGAATGATACTATGGGATGGGAGGAAAAGAACCCTTCCAAGTGTGATTCACATTCCAGGTTTGGCAAGAAACCTGATATATGTCATCAATATGAGTGATGTTGGAGTGCACACTCTATTTCAAAAGGATACGTGCAAGATGGTCAAAGTTGTGATGGTATTAATGAAAGGAGTTTATATTGGAACCATATACAAGTTTCTAGGGAGTGTTGACTTGAATGGATGCAACAAGATCGATGTTCCTGAAGTCGACTCGACTTCGACTTGACTTAACTTGACTTGGGCTGAGTCAATTCAAACCGACTTGACAAGTCCTCATAAATTTGACCCGACCATGTTATGGCACGAGACGATGGGACACATTGAAGAAAAAAGACTTCTAGATATGCAAAATAAAGGTATGGTCGAAGACTTTCCTGAGTGTAATTTAGAAGTCGACTTTTGTGAACATTTTATATATGGAAAGAAAAGTTGGGTGAGGTTCCCATCTGGAGAGAGAAGAGAAAATGGGATTCTAGAGTTCATTTATAGTGATGAGTTTGGCCTTGTTATAGTGCCTTCACTTGGTGGATCCATGTATTATGTCTCCTTCATAGATTATTTTTCCAAGAAGACATGGATATATTTCCCGAGGAAGAAATCAGAGGTTTTCGAGAAATTCAAAGAGCTTAAATATCTTGTAGAAAACTAGACAGATAAGAAGATTAAGGTGTTGAGAACTGAAAATGGTGGTGAATTATGTGGAAAAGAATTTGATCAGTTCTGCAAGTAGTGTGGCATATCACACAAAACTACCACACCATATAACCCATAACAAAATGGAGTTTCCGAGAGAATGAACAAAACTTTGATGGATAGGAAAAGGAGCATGCTCAGTGGTGTTCAGATCACACAAGAATTATGGGTGGAGGAAGTCACACTGCAAAATATCTATTGAATATGTCACCTTCGTCAACGCTAGTCAACACGATTCCAAATGATATACGGTTGGGTAAGAAGCCTTCAGTTTGACATCTAAAAGTATCTGGTTATGATGCATTTATGCATGTTTCCAAGGAAAAGAGGAGCAAGCTAGACAATAAGGCAAACAAATGTATTTTCATTGGATACAAAGAAGGAATGAAAGGATATAAGATTTGGGATCCTGCATCAAGAAGAACAATGTACAGTCGATATGTGGTCTTCATTGAAGATGGAGGTAAGTCTGAGCCTAAATAAATTGTTCATACCGAGAATAATCTTGAGACTGTGCGGTTTGAATTGAAGAATGAAGAAGATGATTCAAATGAGTTAATTGAATCACAGGAAGAGGTGGAACAACCGAATCTGGTTGTAAGAAGGTTAGAAAGAGTAATGAAATCAATCGAAAGGTATATTCCACCTGACTTTCATTCTTCATTCATGTTAACTTCCTTCAATGATGAGCCCAAGTCGGTCGATGAGGTAGTCAACTCAATGGAGGGTAAAATATAGAAGGATTCCATGGTCGAAGAGATGGAATCCTTGCACAAGAATGAAACATGGGACTTAGTCAAGTTTCCTAGTGGAAGAAAGCTTGTTGGTAGCAAATGGGTATTCAAGAAGAATATGAATGCGGTCGGTCAAGTCATGAAATTCAAAGCTCGACTGGTAGTGAAAGGATATTCCCAAGTCGAAGGAGTCAACTTCGGTGATATTTTTTCCCCTGATGCAAAATTAACTTCCATTGCAGTACTAATGTCTCTGGCTGCAACATTTGATCTAGAAATAGAATAGATGGATGTGAAGACATTGTTCCTACATGGGGACCTGGAAGAGGAAATCTACATGAAACAGCCTAAAGGATTTGTAGTAAAGAGAAAGAAATATTTGGTGTGTAAACTGAAAAGATCCCTTTATGGTCTAAAGCAATCACCAAGGATGTGGTACCAAAATCTCGACACATACATCCATATTTTGGGATTTGTGAGAAGCAAAGTTGATCATTGAATATATTACAAAGAAGAAGGTGGGTGTTTCATATATGTATCTTTTTATGTTGATGACATGTTGTTTATTGGAAATAGCATGGATGCAATAAAGGAGGTGAAGAAGCAGTTATCCTCGAAGTTTGACATGAAGGATATAGATGCAACTAACTTCATTCTAGGAATGGAGATTAAGAGAGATCGAGCCACTAGAAATATCTAGTTGAATCAGATGAAGTATATTGAAACAGTTTTGAAACGTTTCAACATACATGATTGCAAACCAGTGAAGATGTCAATTCATGTGGGAGCAAGACTAATTGTTGAACAGTTTCCAAAGACACATGAAGAAATATATGACATGGAACGTGTTCCCTATGTGAGTGTTGTTGGTAGAATAATGTATGCGATGGTATGCACTCAACTATACATTTCCCATGCAGTGGGAGTTTTAAGAAGATACATGTTGACACCTAGAAAGGAGCACTGGACAACTGTCAAGAAAGTTTTCAGGTATTAGTGTGCCACAAAATATTATGCTATATGCTACCAAGGAAAACCTCGAGGTGACAGTGGTAAATTAAATGTGCATGGCTTTGTTGACGCCGAATGGGCTGGAGATATGGATCGATGGAGGTCGGCCAGTGGATATGTGTTCAAAATGTTCGGTGGAGAAATCAACTAGATGAGTAAGCAACAAGAGATTGTATCCTTGTCAACAACAAAAGTTGAATACATGGTAACCACTCATGGAAGCAAAGAATCAATATGGATGCAAAGGTTGTGTTCATTAATTGGGTTTGAGAAGAGAGTTATGAAGATAAGTTGTGACAATCAAAGCACAAAATTTCTGGAAAAAAACCCTACTTTTCATTCGAAGACTAAGTACATTTATGTACAATACCATTTCATGAGAGACATGGTGGAAATAAACAAGGTGCTGCTAGAGAAAGTAGACATGTTGTAAAACATACCAGACTCATTGACCAAGTCTTTGAGTGTTGTGAAGTTCTCTTGGTGTAGAGAGGAAATGGGCATTGTTTCCTTGGGTCTATGAATGAAATTTCAAGAATCTCCTGGTTTCAAAAAATAATATAACAAGTGGGAGAATGTTGGTATGTTATATTCTTTGCAATGAAAGCCTAGTCGAGATGGATCGACTGACGGTCAAAGTTGAGGTGGATTGACAACAAGTTGAAGTTCGAGGTTAGTCGACTGGGTAAATTAGAAGTCGAAGGTCGAGGTAGTTCGACATGGTAAAGGAATCGATAAAAAGTCGAAGAGGTAAACCAACAAGATGTTGACAAGAAGGTGTGTGGTGACCGACTGAATACCAAATTAAGGTTGACTCATAGTCGAATGGTAATCCGACTTGGAGTCGACTGTAACAGAATCCCAAGATTCAGGGATTTGTAGCCAATGATCTGCATGGATCTGTAACCATTTTGTGGGGACCATTATTTAGGGGTTTTCCTAATTTAAATCCTATAAAGAGTCATGGTGTAAGGTCGTAAAGGACAATCTTGAATCTTTATATGATGAATGGATAATCATCAAGAGTTTATAATTTAGAGTGTGTTGGTGATGCATATGAAAGACTAATTGGCTATAGGGTTTTTATTGCGTAATCAAGAGGGTATGATGTCGATTTTTTATTAGGTGTGGACCAAGGTTAGACATGTAACCTTTTATTCAGATTGAATAAGATAACAAGATAGCAGAATGCTCAAGGAATGTTGGTTTTCCCGGTTTGGGTTTCCAGGGTAAAATATCTATGTACTGTGTGATTTCTTTGTCATTTATTTTCTTGATTAAATATTTCTTCCTCTCTTCTGGTAGGTTTAGTGTGGAAGTGTATCTCATTTCCTAATAGGGCTTGGAAATGGTGCAGGCAGTGTAGGATCTGATGTACTTGCAAACATATTGCCGAAGCTTCAGCCAATAAAAATGATTTTGTAGTACTACCATTGTCTTTTCTATAAAAAAATGTCTCACTTCCTAGCTATAATGAGATCCTAGATCAACTTGGTATGCTCTCTTGAAGGAACATAGAGATGGCTCAGGTGACATAACAATCCATCCTGGAGATGAAATTCGGTAACTTTTTTTCCTACACTCAATGTCTGATAGGCAGTATCAAAGTCAGAGTCATTATTTTATAATTATGGCCATATGGTTATCTCATGTCCATAGGAGTTAATAACTATGGTTAGCATTGCCACTAGGGGACGACTGAGGAAATTTGCGACATGGTTGGTGCTAACATTTTTGTACTTGATATTCAAGTGGAATTGTTGCAGGTACTTGGACCACTTATGATGGTGGTCATTCTGTAACTTTCCTTGTGTCTGCATGAATTGCAGAGGCTTGTGATCAGTGTGGGTGATCGTTTCCTTCCTTAGAATGTAATGTTTCCACTATCGAAATGCCTGCAAAATGGAGTACAACTCTTTTTCATAGGTGGGGTATCTAAAAATATCATCAAATAGAGTTTCATTGTGATAGTCTATCGGATACCCCTGATGAGTGAGGACTACACTGATAGCATAATCTGAAGTATATGTATCAATCTCAAATGGTTGTTGCAGATCTGGAAGAATGAGAACTGGTTCTGAGCAGAGGCAGAATTTCAAATCCTTGAGTGATTTGTATTGGGGCGTGGACCACAAAAAAATGTCCTTCACACCACCCTTGGCCACCTATATCAATGCCTAATTGATATGAGAGAACCCCAACACAAACCACTGATAAAATTTGGTGAAGCGCAACAAGCTACGGAGCTTGGTTATTGTCTTCGAGATTGGCCAATCGCAGATGACTTGGATCTTGGTTGGATCCACATGTACACCCTTATCATCCATGATGTATCCCAAATATTGGATTCGTTGCATGTCTAAGGAACACTTCTTCAAATTTGAATATAAATTGTGTTGTCGCAGGGTGCCCAATACCTATTGAATATACTCCAAATGTTCCTCCCAAGTTTTGTTGAAGATGAGGATGTCGTCCAAATATACAACCACAAAATAGTTTTTGAATGGTCATAATATATCATCCATGGTCCATATGAATGTAGTTGGGGCATTAGTCATGCCGAAAGGCATGGACAACCACTCAAAGAGGCCTTATTTAGACTTGAAGGTTGTCTTCCACACATCATTTTGCTCAATTGGCACCTGGTGGTAGCCTAACTTCAAATCAATATTGCTGAAAAACTTGGCTCCCTTGAGCTAATTGAGAATATCATTAATCATGGAATTGGATACCGGTTCTTGACTGTGATCTTGTTCAGGGCTCTGTAATCAATACAAATTTTCCATGTCCCATCCTTCTTCTATACCGAAACAATTGGGCTCCCATAAGGTGAGGAGATTGGTCTGATGTGGCCCTTCAGAATTAGCTCTTGGATCTAGCGTTTGATTTATTCATTCTCCATAACATAATTCATTTATATAGGGTTGTTAGGAAGAGGATCATCGGGTTTCATATAAATGGAGTGCTTTACCTAATAGTGCATAGGAACCCCAGTAGGCGAGGCGAATATGTATTTGCACTCCTCCACTATTACGTCCACCTGTTTTTTTGGGGCAAAGAGACACCATGCAGAGGTTTTGGAGATTGCAATGACCTTCTGTTCACCTCCCAATCAAACTATACAAAGTAAAAATATATCAATCTAATAGACCACATTTATGCATTCCTTTACGGAGATCAAAGAGACTGCAGTGTTTGGGACTACCTCGAGTATCATGTAGAGTTGATCTGCCAAAGTAATAATGACACTATGGGGCATATATTCATAAAAAAACATGACACTTCCACATATACGGTTTTCCTAGAAAAAAATCACAAACTTAAAGGTGGGAAACATCACACAATACATCATCTTTTAATGGTTTGATGTTGTAGTGCAGGAGGCATTGTTGGTTGACGTGGATGTCACGTCCCTGGCTTATCCATCTGATGGTGTATGGTTGAGGATGTAGCATCATTTTCAAGTTCAAAATATTGACAACATATGTTGAGATCAAGTTATTCTAGCTACCATTGTCAATAATGAAATGGATTTGGGTTCCCTTAACCCACATCTGTGAGTGGAAAAGGCGCTCCCCTTCTTCAGGCTCATTTGGTTCCTCTGGCTGGAATTTTGTGGTATAAATGGTGACACTAGGTTCTACATCAATGATCTATCTTCCCTTTTTTGGTTTTGAATCAGATTCTAAGTCAACATCTAACCCTAGGGATTTTGTCTCAGCCAACAAAGACCATTTGGAGCGATATTCATCAGTATTGTACCAAGTGATTTTGTGGAACTTGCACCATTTTCCAGGGTCCTTCTTCGACTTCCCATTTCCCTTCTTTGTTGGTGGTTTGGTATGACTATCCTATGGTTGGCCATCCTTGATCTATCCTTTGGCTTGGGAGTTAGGGCCACCGTTACCATACTTTGGTTGTTGCATATTTTTATACCTAAACTCTCACTTATTCTACTACTTGAACTTCTACTCGATTTTGACGGCATATCGATAAGCGGCTCCCAATGACGAGATGTCCAAAAAATCCATTTTGGTTTGAATGTACCTCTGTAGAGCCCCGTGGTATTTTAGGACTAGATGTCACTTGTATTATTTGATGCCCATCTTGGTGCGCAAGGTATGGAAAGTATTGGTGAACTCTGACACTGTTTGGCCCCTCTCTTGGTGTAGAGTGTTCCATCTCATGTATTGGTCATCATAACTTCCAACGGGGCAATATTTTTCCTTAAGGACATCAACAAAATATTCCCAAGTGGGTCATGGCCCAAAAATTACAGACTCATCCTTGACATGTTTCTCACATTAAGTCTCCCACCAATATATGACATGGGGAAGGGCCTTAAGGAACACGAAGGTGATCTTTTCACTGTTGGAAAAATTGTGGACAGAGAAATAACCCTCTAGAAAATTTAACCATTTTTCCAAAGCGTCAGTGTCTATCTGTCTTTAAAATAAAGGAATCTCAAAGTTAACTTGTACCTTGAAGGGTGTCGCACCTTCAAAGTGATTGTTGGTTGAAGACGCCTCCATTGTTGTCGACAGTCGTTGAAGGATATGGGTGAAATTATCCATCATCTCGTTCCTTTGTCGCATGAGGGCTTCAACGAGAAATAGTTTGAAAGGATCTCTTGTCCTTTCGTCCCTCTTTTATTATTCCATGGAAGGTTTCTTGGGCATTCGAGAGCGGTTTTCCTCATGAGAAACAATATTGAGACCAACTATCTATACATTGACATTGTCAGGGACATGCACTAAAAACGACAAGGAGCAGACCACTCTGATACCATTGATCTAGATTATTTTTTAGGAACAATATGAAGGAAGAAATATAACAGAAATATAACAAAGAAATACACAAAGATATGGAAAGGAACGTAGTAATACAATAAAGCTCAGATTCTATTAATAACTGTCTGAAATACAAAAGACTGTAAAATGAAAAAACACACAAACTAGCTAGAATGGTGGTAACTTATCTATGAGGAGAGATTTGTCGACTAAGCTCATTCACAAGAAGATGATTACAATGAGGTTCCAAAGGCCTTTTTAACATAAATGATAAATGAGAAAACCCTAAACATAAAAAAACCTAACCCTAGGAAATGAAGCGCCAAAAGTCATGTGGGCCCTAATGGGGTAAGTTGGTACATCAACTTCCTTGGGTCATAACTTTTGCATATGATCTTCGTTTTAGGTGCATTATAGATCGTTGGAAAGAACTTTCCAAGGAATACACATGTTACCATCACACTTTGGCTAAATCCTACAATGTGATAGTTTCATGCTAAAAACACATTGTTTAGGGCCTCAAAACGGCCCCGAAAGTTTAGGACCTGAAAATTGTAGAAAAACTATCAACATGGAAACTGGTCTTTGAGCCAGTGGAATAGGTGGGTGGCCACCGATATCCACTTGGATTAATGATTGTCTTTAGAAACACTAAATTAGAAAATGGAAGCTTCATAGTAAGGATAATTTAGAAAGAAATGTTTTGGGTTTAATAAACATGGGTAAACTCTCCCCCTTGGACCCCTTCCCTCTCTTATGGAAACTAAGCCCCCAAATATTTGTCTATGTCCATCTACAAGTGGTGATACATTTTATTTATTATATTAAATCTACATCATTTACATATTACATCACTTTGGCCCTCAGCCATACATCACATTTACAATATACATCGCTAGTTTGGGGTTTGAAAATGGGGATGTTACACCCCTCCTACCTCCAAGAAATCCATTCAAGCCTTCATAAGACAATTTTCTTTTTGTGCACAAATTTGTCCCTAATTGTTTTGAAATTATCAATCTTATTCATAAATTGCTAAGAAAGGATGCATTTTTTTGTTGGGATAGGGATTCTTAAAAGACATTTTAGTCAATTAAGGATGCCATTACTTATACCCCTATTTTAGTTAAATCCTAATTTTTCTAGATAATTTCAGCTCTATCTAATTCTATTGATGAGACTATTTCAACTATCTTAGTTCAATAGATGCTAAAATTTTTGAAATACTTGTGGATTTCATGAGTCAAAATTTGATTGTAAATGAATTAAAATATTTCATAATTGAAAAACATGCTTTTGAACTCATCATTGCTCTGAATAAATTCAAACATTATATTTTAGGCAAGCACATGATTTTCAAATGCCACTGCCCATAGTAAAATACTTGTTTTCTCAAACGTATCTTCAGGTTAATCTGGCTAACTAGCTTGCTATAATTCAAGAATTTGACCTAGAAATCAAGATTTCCAAAACTGTTAGTGGTAGAGAGTTGGCGTTCCTCTTTACTAATAATTCCCAAGATCAATCTTCAACTAGATTTGAGGATGAGCATTCTTTAATTTTGTTTTTGAGCTTGAATGCAATGATGTTTGCCTTGACATAATTTCCAATCTATGGTATAACGATATCCTTTATAATTTGTAGAATTAATAATTCCCTTTTCATCTTCAAGAAAATAAAAATGGGAGGTTAAGGCTCAAAGTGACGAGGTATGTTCTATTGAAAAAAAAAAATGGTTTGTCAAAATTGCAGTGGCATGCCTCTTTGGTGTGTGGGAAATACCTAATACAAGGCTATTATTGAAATATTTAATGATGATTTTGACCTTTAGTTCCATAATGGTAAACATTGTGTAGCCATAGCCACTCACAAAATTCTACATTATGGTTTTTATTAGCCAACTTTGTTCTGGAATGCCTTTTCCTTTAAAAATATAGAAAATTTGGAGTACCATTTGATGCAATGGATAAAGAGTAAATGCACCTTGATGGTGGACTATATTGATAATGGTTTTTTATGTGAAAAAGGATCAGGTTAATTCTTTTAGAAAACCTGACTACTTTCACTTTGAGGAGTTTTAAACAGAGGTTATATATTGACAATCAGGCAATTTGGTTTTCTTTTCTTTCATACAAATTATAAAAGTCATCTCAATGAAGAAATCTAAGGAAAAAAATGGATTATGTCAATTATGGATCATGAACGAATAATAGAGTACGACATTCCATTATAATGTTGGGTGTAAAAGTATTTAAACATCCTATTACTGTTTACCTTCATTTTATATGATTTTTCATTAATCAATTACCATTTATTATTTCTATGAATTTCTTTGAATTTGAAATTTTAACATGTATTGATTCACGGTGTTTCATTAATGCACATGAGAAGAGGTTGGCCATATTAATTTTAATATGAATATTTTGCATTACTTTCAATGTTGTTTAAATGTTTAGAATCATGGTTATTTTGAGCATGATAATAAAAATGTGTCTTATATGTTCATTATTATTGTCATATTATGCTTTAAAGGGAGGATATCACACAATAAAGTGTACAAACATGTGCATTATATCCACACAACACATGATTGGGTAAATTATCTCATCTTTTTTATTTTTAAGATCCTTTAATTTTTATAACATCCTTCAAGTAATTTTTGTAAGGCCTTGTCTCTAATGCTTTAACTTTGTTTTTTCCTTTGTGTCAATTGATTTGTTTTGTTCAATTTATCATAAGAGTAAGTCCTTAATGATTAATCTCATGCAAGATGATCAAAGAATATTATTGTCAAGTTCTTTGAAATCAAGTAAACTAAGTTGCACGTAGACCTAGTCAAACTCAATCATCCATCAAACTTAGTTAAAATTATTTATCAATTAATCAATTCAAGTGTTTGAAAATAAAAATTTTGGATCCTAGAACTAGATTTAAAATTCAACCAAATTAATTTGAGCCTAAGATTAGTTTTGTGATCTTCATTGATCAATTTGAATCCAAATATTTATCATTTTGAATCAACTAAATTTCAATTTGGATTATCATTTGGTATCTATATGAGGGTGGGTTATCATTTATCATATTTAGGTATTGTGATTAAATTTAAGTTGTAGTTGTATTTCCTTCACCTACATTATTACATATGACCAAATTTCCCACGATTTTTTGTTGGTATTGCCACACTTATCCGTCGCAATTTCCACGAAAGCAAAGACTATTTTGCGTTTCTATTTTTTCGTCGCTATATCCACGAACCAGGTCTTCGTGGAAAAAGAAACGAAATATGCCCTCCATGTGTCATCACCATCAAGATAGGTTTACCTTATAAATCGTCGCAATACAGACGAAACTTCGTCGCAACAGGGACGCAAAACCGTGCCAATGTAAAAAAAATAGTGGAAAGTTGCGACGCAAAAGCGTGGAAATAGCGACGAAAATTGATGAGAGAGACAAAACTTACGATGCAGATGCTATATGTGCGACGCAAAACCATTGAAAATTGCGACGAACTGTGGAAAGTTGCGACTCAAAAGCGTGGCAATAACGAAGAAAAGTGATGGCAGAGACAAAACTTACGACGCAGATGCTATATGTGCGACGCAAAACCGTTGCGAAGTGTGACGAACTGTGGAAAGTTGTGACGCAAAAGCGTGGCAATAGCGACGAAATTGATGGCAGAGACAAAACTTACGACGCAGATGTTATATGTGCGACGCAAAACCGTTGCAAAATGCGACGAACTTTCGTCGCTATTGCCACGCTTGTTCCAAAAAAAAAATTCCTTGCGATGAACTATCGTCGATATTGCGACGCTTCCTTTAATTTAAAAAAAAAAAAAAACCTACATGAGATATGAATATGGTATACCATATTACATTTCTTATCCTTTATTTCTCTAGCAATATCTTTATGTGCTTTTTCAAAGGATCAATTTTGATAGTGAACTTTAGCTACCCTTGACATTAAGATAAACCAAAAGTGCACCATGTTCGAGGTTCTACATGCATTTATTTACTTGTACAATGAATTATCAATATTAATTAATTATAACATGAAAATGTGGCATGTTAGTTCCTCCATGTTTTAGTAGAGAGTGACTCCACTTTCTCAACAAGATGCAAGAAGTTCTTTTTAAAAACAACTTAGGATAGTGATTTGTCCTGAGTGGGATGGTGACCTTGGCATTCAACAATATAGGAATTAATTCATTGATGACAAGTGTAGCAGGTGTGCAGGTCCACTAGTGTATGGATATTATCTACTAAGTGGCAGACTTGAACTTCCTCTTCCAGAATAGATGGCTCATATAGCTTGAGATGATTGAAATAAATTATATTATGGATGTCTAGAAAGGAAGGGAAATACTAATGAAAACCATTGTCATTAATATATTTAAGAACAATATAGGGACAATAGAAAATAGGCTTGAGTTTTTTATGATGTTACCCCTTAAAACATTGTGTGTCCATATACAACCAAAGTCAGTCACCAATTTGAAACTAGACAAAGCCTTGATGGTGATCCTAGAGGGATTTATAATGAACTAGGGAGCATTGAAGGGAATTAGTAACCAAAGAATGAATGCTAAATAATTTATGAACAAATGAGACTCTATACATTTTACCTCGCCTTATAGGAACTTCTATCCATAATATGTGAATAATAGCAAGATGCAAAGAATGAGAAATGCAAGAAATTATATAGGGATAATATGAGGGTCTTTGCAATGTAGGCCAAGACATTGTTGTTGTGAGGGAATCATCCATCAATTAGGCCTATATATCCCATGGTACATGTGAAGACCCCTATTCCTTGAGAATTAGTGTAAGGTAAAACTACAAGGTGTTCCATGTGGATTAGTGTAATGTTAGGAAAGTAGAAGACAAATGAGAAAGAAAGATTGGTAGACAAACATTGCACGTTAAACACACAATTTTGACATGGGGGAACAAGCGAATTTAATCACTTCATAAGAATGATAGAAACTAAACTATGAAATGTAAATAATGAAACAAAAATAAATAATCCTAACTATCATGTAAATGATGCAATGGCTAAATTAGGAGAGTAGAGATGAGAAATTTCTAATTACTATATTAATGGAACAATAACTAGAACATGTAAGTAAACCATGAGTGAGGCTAACAATAATAATAACATCTCAACGATAAAATCAGTGATAAGATTAAGAGTGACAAGAAGATACTTGCACTTAATTATACGTGAGGTAGGATGGTGTATGAACATGTTTAGCTAGATACCTACATCACAAAGGTTCACATCTTACCACAAGTGGGGTAGGATTAGCAACATGATCTCTTATGGAAAGGATGGAGGATAAATTAAAAGGTAAAGATGGGAGGTTGTGGTGTTAGGGTAGTTCTAACAAATCCAAGAGAAAGAAGTTGATGAAACTGGCATGACATTGGAAAAAGGCATGAGCTAACATAAACCGACTAAGAGTGAACATGAGAGAGAGAGGAAACACACTTTAATATAGGGTTATCACAAGAATAAATGTGACATATGGCAACTTGGAGTTAAAGTGAGCGTAATAAATGAGATAAATTGTTCTAGGATTAGTGTAGTCATTAAGGCGCCATACACTAGTCAAGGACATAGCATGAGTCTCATGTGACATATGATAATCTAGAGAGTGTGAGCATAATAAGAATCATAAACTAGTAATATAGAGTCATCAAAATAACAAAAACAACACATGATATCCTAGATTTAGTGCAAGAATGAGAGGTGGCATACATCAATGGGGTATTTTATGCAAGTGTAGGAGGCGACATGCATCAACCTAAGTTCAAGGAAAGCATAGAGGTGAAAACTATCAATGGTATACCAGTGGATGAGAGAGGATCAAAGGAAGATATGATGTCACCATTGGGAGGGGCTCCATAGTTGCAAGCTATGAAATGTGACCATTATGGGGGACATCTTGGAAAAGTGACCAAAGAAGTGATAGTTTATCCTAACTAGGTAGAGGTTATCTTAAGTAGGGTCTTTCTTGAGATAATGACCTAGAAGGGACCCATCGATATTATGACCAAATAAAAATGGAGAAAAAGGGGTGTAAGGAAGAAGAGCTAAGGAGAAGAGGCGATACTTACCCCAAGCATTTGAAGGACTAGGAAAAGAGGAAGAGGATGTAGGAGAGAATGGAACACTCGGAGAGGAAGAAGACAAGGGGAGAACTAGGTAATATTGGGTGCTACCAGGTAAGAAGTGGCTAGAGTTGATAATGGGAAGTCTAAGCTAGCCCAAAAAAACTCCCAATAGGATCAAGGCTTCATTCAACTTGATAAAAGTGTGTTAAGACATGGGACCTTTTTAATGTTAGAAAATGTTGATTTTGACAACTAATGGAAAGATAAGGAAAATAGAAGGCATAGAAGAACAAGAGGCTATCTCATTGTTGCATCCGGCGAGAGGACAAGGGCAAGCAATTATGGAACTAGGTATAATAGATCATATATGTATTTTGTTAATTGGTGTGTGGTAGAAAAAAAAATATTGAGTTAAAAATCATTGGGGAGGTTTGGGATTTAGAATGAGAATAGCAGAGTG